>DWKC01001411.1:0-10138 GCA_018249195.1 Racta chiria
CTCAAACTCAAACTCAAACTCAAACTCAAACTCAAACTCAAACTCAAACTCAAACTCAAACTCAAACTCAAACTCAAACTCAAACTCAAACTTTCAAAATTTTTAAAGACTAGATAAAAAAAACGTTGCTTATTTGGCAAAGGGGAGATCTCCCGCCAGGCGAGGTGTTATGCCTGGAGAGCGGCCGAGCTCCTACTGTTGATGTTCGGAACTTGTATATATGCAGACGATGTAGAAAACTTCGATAGCGTGATTCAAGTATCTTGTGACGTCACCGTGTGACGTATGTGCGATGTCGCCACACTTAAATAGTAATAAAATAAATTACAACTCTTTAATAATTAAAAATTAAAATGACACAAAAAAAATGTAAAACCTTGACAGTAAAACGATAAATAGTAATTGAAAAAACTGGTAGTTACCAGTTCCCCGCGACCAAGTCCGCGTGGATCAGTTTTTACCCAATATTTCACCCTCCTCCCCTCACACAGGTCGAAATTTAAAAAATGCTAGAACTGATATCTATTTATTTTAATACACGTATACGTTTTATTTGTTTATATCTTTTACACTTTTTATATGTTTATATATAGCGTATACGTTTTCATACGCTTTACTCTCGACGATGACGAACTTCTATACAAAATTTAAGCTTTTTTCGCAAAAAAAGTACCCTATGTTCTTTCTTAAATTGTTATCTATCACTGTACAAAAGTTCTTCAAAATCAATTCAGTGGTTTAGGCGTGAAAGCGTAACAGACAAGCAGACAGGGTAACTTTTTTTAATCAGCAACCAATTATAAAGGTATCGTATTGCATAATAATCAATTTATAATAATTTGGACTTACATTTCTTGTAATATTTGAACATTCAAGTGAGATCAAAGTTCCTATGATGGAATAAATATTTTGAATTGCATTGAATTGTATTGAACTTTTGTAATTATAATATAAGTAAGGATATATCATTGAAAACTGCTTTTAGTCCTCTCTTTTGGCGGGTAAATGCAGGCCTATAAATATATTTGCACGACTCAGACACGGCTATGAATAAGCATTTTAACGTGGGATATGAAACATCCCTAGTACTTTACGGTCGCCTATTCAAAATAGTTTCATATTGAACAAGTTATTTACAACGGAATGTTTTCTATTTTTGCAATTAGATACGCAATACGTCGATAAATTTATTTTAACGAGCATTTTAAATTAATCGCGTAGTCACAATAGTTACGAATAAAATATTAATCAAATAATAAATATGGAAAAGGGTAATTACGATTTGTTTTATGTTTACGATATTTCGACTCAGATGATGGTAAAAGCTAAACAGTGATGGCAAACTT
Organism: Racta chiria; assembly: GCA_018249195.1. Classification (NCBI taxonomy): domain Eukaryota; kingdom Metazoa; phylum Arthropoda; class Insecta; order Lepidoptera; family Hesperiidae; genus Racta; species Racta chiria. Next base: position 1,347 of record DWKC01001411.1, read on the forward strand.
GCATGCAGCTTTATCGGTTTTGTGAGTATGTAACAATAATGACATCGTGAGTACCCGGCAGGTGAGCTTTCCCATCCAAAACAATGTTACTTCTAAATTCACTATTTTTAATAACTACATATTATAATGTTTTTTTGGAGTTCTAAAACCAACCATTTAGTTAGTTCAGAGGGGATACACAAGACGCTAACAAAAATAAATAAAATAAAATAAATATCTTTGGACAACTCACACACACGGCCATCTGAGCAAACTAAACATTAGCTTGTACTATGGTGATCAGACAACTGATAAACATACATATATATTTTTAAATACATAGTCGTATTTAAATAGATATTTCTTACACCCAGATACACAGAACAAACATTCCTGTTCATCGTAGAAAAGTGTCGGAAATCTAGGTGGGAATCGAATCCACGACCTCCGGCTTAGAAGTCAGGCTTACTAACCACTAGACCAACAGGCCAGTCAACTATCACATTAAAGGCTTAATTCCTTAATCAATTAATAAAGAAGTAAAAACGGTCTCCCAAAGCCCATAACAAGTTTTAAATACCTATTTAGTGGTACCCCACACGAGCAAAGGAGAAAAAAAAAAATCATCCCCACGGGAAGTACAGTAAAAAAAGTTTACAGCTTTCTTCCAATGATAAATATGTAAATTAATGCCAAATTACAGATTTCTCGCTCTTAAGTTGTTTGGAGGCTAGAGTGCGGACGAACGGACGTACATGCCTAAACTATAACTATTTCGAATGTTTTACGTAACCCTAAAACATATTAAACCAGATAGTTTAATTATTAATGTGTAATTCCATAGATATTGTCAATATTTACATTTCACAAGTCAAACTCAACGGGAAGGCATGTAATATTAATTATTAAATCAAAATTGGCATGTCGTTTCCTTATCTAAGCCAAGACTTCGAGAGTATTAATTAAATAAATTATTCAAATAATCTAACCATTTTCTTACGTTGTCTTACAAGGGAGAGATTTCATTCGGCTTTACCGCCATGCTCTTTTATTTTTTAATTACGCTACTAAAACCGCACCCGTCAAATTTCCCGCCATTTTTCACTGCTCTGTTAGGAAGTAAGGCCATTCAGCCAAGAATTTTTAAAGTACTTTCATTTATCAAACTCCCTTCGGCATTAAGAATGCATACCTAATTGTAACATTTTCTTTATAATTCTCCTCTCCTGCAGCTGTGATATTCTAGCCGCGGCAAATAAGTTAATATTTCTTTTCAAGTTTTGTGTGTATTATTAATCGTGCGGGCATGTGAGTGTGGAATCATTAAGTTATATATTTTGTAAAGTTACCTTCACCTACTCATCCAAAAACTATAACGTTTAGTCCACAAAGCGTAAGCACGCGCAAATGAGCTTTAATTAATAAGCTTTGCATTTTCATACTTTGCTTCCCTCGACGTTGTTATGCGACGTTTTCAGCGTTCTATTTATTTCATCGTAGTAACATCCAGCTCAATTATTTATTTATTTATTTAATGCACCAACAAAATGAACACTGTGACAATACAATACAAATATTCTTATATGATAACATGGTAAGTGTCATTTCACTTACATATTACAGTGTTTGTAGATACTGATTACAATAATTTAAATATAAAGGTCTAAAGGTCAAAAAATATAAAAATAAAGGAATAAATATAAAATTATGGTCTTACCATGTCAATCCTTTAAAACTATCTCGGATAGTTAGGCTCAACAGTTAACAATTTATTACGCGCAACCTAATAATCGTACATTGCGCGTAGCCTGCGTACTTCGTCGGTTTTTTTTTCTTTCGCCGTCGCACATGTGAATAGGCCCTTACACCTTTTTGTTGAAGAGTTTGGTTTGCCATACTTTGGATTAAAGTCAAATATTTTACCTCTCTCCCGACCTTCTTTTATATTTACCCGCTTCTGTATACGGCACGATCAAACGTGAAGCTATGAATTATGCAATTTTAGATAAAAGTAAAAAGAATCGAACTTAACGGCGTCTATATTAAAAGTGTGCGTTATATTGTTAGTATACTGATTGGGATTACATTGATCTTTACTTTTTACTTTTACAGTAGTTTTATCTTTACTAATATTATAAAAAAATGTGAAAGTTTGCGAAGATGTTCGGATGTTTGAGTTTCCTTCACGCGCTAACCGTTGAACGGATTAAGATAAAACTTTGCACACAGATAGACTATATCCAGGAAATAAACATAGGTTAGATTTTATCCCGATTGTAAGTTCCGCTGGGATGATTTGGACATTTATATGTTTGTAACTAAATCAGTAGTTATGCGTTAAGGTATTTTGGAATTTCGGTTTCTAAAATCATTATTCCGTAAGCGAAGCCGAGGGCTGAAACTAGTTCTATAAAAACGTCGATTGTTAGATAATATTGTTACGAATTAAGTCCGCCTTTTGTAAAATATTACTCTACATTTGAAGAAAAGATAAATAAATAAATAAAGTTCTTTTATTTATTATACGTTTGTGTTGTAAATAATTCTGTAAATACTGATGTAAGTAAACTAAAAACATACTTTGAGAGAAAAAATGGTAGGTACGTCTACATTTTCTTTGTTTGTTGGATCTCCTCAAAGGTCGTGATAAAGTACTAGTCGTAAATTTTAAATTTCTGCAGAGAAACGAGCTAACAGGTCGCCTGATGGTAAGTTGACAATAGTAACAAAAGAGCTGTCAACGTTGCTGGCCAGTAAAGAATCAAGAGACCAAGACAAAGAAAGAACAGAGGCAGTGACGTTGAAGCAATTTGTGTGAATAATGATACCAAACGGATCCCACCAAAAACCCACCTAGAACTCTATAACGGAGAAAGAATTGGAAAGAGAGTATTTACAATTTTCAATGTCAAGCGACATATTATATTAAACCCTAACGACCCACCCCGGCTTCGGACGAATGCATTGCTGATACATATAGTCAAAACAACTTACTGGCAACGCGTTAGTGACAGTTCAGCCCGGTGTTGCCGTGCATGGTGGTAATCACTTACCATCAGGTAATAAGCTCCTTTGCTAGCCTACAGCCTATAAAATAATAATAATAATGAATAAATAAATATCTTAGGACAACCCCAATCTAAGCGTTAGCTTGTACTATGGTGACCAGACTACCGATAAACATACATATATATTTTTAGATACATACTTATACAGATATTTTTTACACCGTGATATGGAACAATAAATAAACAAATGAACAATACCTTGGCACTGCGTGTCCTTTATGATGAAGAGTAGAAAAGCAGAGATGGTCACAAATCTCCAACGACGCCTTCCCATTTTGTTCGATTTATTTTCACCGTAACATCGATGCGATTGTCCAAATATTTAAAAATGTTACATTAACTTAAAGTTGTTTTGTTTTTGACACTCAAAGCCATGTTTGGCACTCAACGTTGGCACAATTTTTGGCACAATTGCATTCCACCATATCGGTTGTCACATCTGAAACAATACAAAAATTCGTATAAAACAAAATGTCAATTAATATGTTAAAATTGGTATCATATAGGAAATGAATGAAGCAATTGTTTTGTACCAAAATACCGCAATGTAAATTTGCCAGAGGCAATTAATGAGCATATGGACACAATAACCGTAACCAACTGGTTTATTTAAAAGTCGCTTGTTCCCACGTCTCCGTCCGCGTAGAACAATTTTCATCCCGTAATTCATCTCCCTAACTGATCGTTTCAAAAACGCTAGAACAAAATATATTACATTTTTTGTCAACTACATAAAAAGTAGTTTTTTTTTTCCAAAAGGTCTTTATTTTCAATAAAAATAATGCATTAACAATTCTAGTGTACATTTATATCCTAGATATTGTATGCAATAGTAACTATGTCGCATATTAAACAATCTAGTTTTTACAATGCTTACGTAAATTAAATATATAAAATATTCGACATACACTAACATTAAGCTATCTAAAGCTTTAAATAGGAAAATGGCCTCAACTGACCAAAAACAGTTGCAGTAGCCGCCAGCTTTGCTCAAGTCCATTTTAACATTCTAGCTCTCCTTTTAACGTCAATAATTCAATAGCATCAACGTCTAAGAAAATTATGCTAATATTTATTGCTGTGTTTGCAGTCGCAGAATACAACCGCACTTATGAAATCTCAAGATAAAAACAATACAAGCACAACGCCTACCACCACAGTAACTGCAACAACAAAGGACAATAAATCCATACCTCTCACATCCTCTACCTTCAAACATCCGATCGAAACCACCCTGAGACCCAAGAAGGTCAACTGCCCTGAAGATGAGAGACCCGCTAACATTGGCCCTTACGAAATACCAACCCAGAGAGACTTGGTGCTGTTCACCAGAACTATGCTCTTGGATAGGTTTAATACTTACAACAAAGAAGCTTTCTATCTTCTCAAAGATATCAAAGAAGTACGATTTTAACACTATTTTAAGTCTACCTGTAAGCCTTTAACTCTGTAATAAATAAATAATAAATATCTTTGGACACTCACATACATCAATCTGATGCCAAACTAAGCGTTAGCTTGTGTGTAATGATACAACTGATAAACATACATATATATTTTCTTAAATAGACATTTTAAACACCCAGACGGACAGAACAATCATTCCTGTTCATCACAGAAAAATTTGTCGTGCGTGGGAATCGAACCCACGACCTCCGGCTTAGCAGTCAAGTTCACTAATAACTAGACCAACAGGAAAGTCAATAAAAGTTAAGAAGATTAATTTCGTCCACTTCTAGATGGTGCATTGGTAGAACTCCTAAGTAATGAAAATATACGCCTGCTTTTATTGATTATATGCTTAAATATTATATTTCTTAACAGGCGACTAAAGCAACTACAAGCATAGAGAGGAAATGTGATGGAAATAAATTAATCTATAAGCGATGCGTTAAACGCGTGAGCAGGAAATGCCAACAGATCACAAAGAACCTCGTTAAGGACATTGAAGACCAAAAACAAGAAATTTTGAATATTACCACGGTAAGTAGATAAGTTAGTAGTAGCAGATAGCAGTGATAGCCTAATGGTTTGATCTTTGGTCTCTTGTTTTAAAATCCTGGGTTCAAATCCTGCTCCGCGCACATCTTATTTTTCAAAAGCTATGTGCGTATCAGATGTTGATTATCGCTTGCTACGATAAAGGAAAACGTTGTGAGGAAACCTGCACTCCCAGGAGCTCTCATAAAGTCCTCAAAGGGTTGCAAGCGAGTAGATAAAATAAAGTAAAAGCATCAGTGACTTGCATTGATCATGAGTAATCGGGAAAATTAAGTTACAGCAGGCGCATCGGTAGGATGGGTAACTGTTAGTGACAAAAAATCAAGCACTTCCGTGCTTCAGAGAATACGTAATGCTATCGGTACTTGTTGTTATTAGCAGTCGTGCATTGTCGAAGACCTTCGGATAGTATATATCTTTTTCCGCCACATAGGTTGATCCCCTAACCGTCCAATCCATATTGAAGCAGCGTGGTGGAGTATTATTGAGCACTGGTCTTTCCTCATAACTGAGGAGCCCTGGTTATGAGGAAAGACAGGTGCTGAGTACTGGGCCATTAATGGATTGAATATGAGTTCTAAGAATATGAGTTCAGATAGAAGCGAGCATACACCGCGGCATGCGTAATTCTAAATGGTAGCGAACGTTAGACAAAATCGTAAATCTAATATTTCATTTAATAATTTATTTTCAACATTAATGTAATCGATGATGACAGCTTTTATACTTTAACTTATTGATTTTAGGTAAAAATATGCAACTTAACGCAAATGGCGAAAGATCCCATAGAATTATTGAAATCTTTGGCCCAGAAAAGAGTCACATTACAATTTGCTCTGCCTGGATTCCTACGATTATTAAGTACATGTTCTTTAATATGCAATAAGTATGTATTACATACATAATGTAGACGTGATTATGTTTATTATAGAAAATTCAAACATTGTAAACACATGCAATTTTATATTTTTATAGATCGACGTCCACTGCAACATCAAATTTCTATAAGACTAAGCCAATGCGCTATATGAAAGATAAAGACGTCAATATAAAACATATTCTTACTCGTAAAAACTACCTGGGGAATCTGGAGCTCATAATGGATTCAAGGCACAAAACTATAGCGAATTCAAATTAAGTAGGTGCGTTCATCCAACAACGGATGCGTTTCACAATCACATCAACAGCAAAACCATCGATCGAGCTTTCAATGTTTCACATTCCGTCGGATAGATGGAGTCGCAACGCCTGTGAACTTTTGACGTGAACTTCATATAAACTACGATAACTTAACCAAAATATTTAAGCTTTTTGTACATAATGTTATAAAAAACATGTAAATAGTTGTGTAGAATTATTTTCTAGTTATATAACAAAAGTTTATACAAGTTTTTGTTGTTTTCATTAATAGTTATAGTGATTTAGAAGTGGTGCTTGTAAACACTTTGTAATTCAAGAAATTTCTCATGATTACGGTAAGTAAGAACTGTTTTATTTATATCTTAGAGCGTATGAGTCATTACATTCCATGAGTGAAATAATTAACGTCGTTGTTTTATAGATAGTAGTTTGGTAAATTTATATTTAAAAATGACAAACCACTTTCTATTTTGTAATATTTGGATAAAGTTCTACTAATATTAGAAGAATCAACAAGTATCATATAAAAAATAAATAAAAATATTATTTAAATGTCAATTCAGTTATGGGTACAATATTACAGGACAGTACAGAGAGTTCAATTCAGTTAAGGTAAATTGGGTGGACTACTTTAATAGTGAACTAATTTCCTTATAGTCTCTCTTCATATTTTAGAATTATTCCTTAACAATATTAGGCACTAGTCCTGGAGCAGTGTTTTGGTGTGTCTAGAGTCTGTCAGTTTTGTTGTGGGCTGGTTGGTTACTTCAATGCTGTACTGCTTCCCTTCTTTATGTCTTCCCTGCTCTTGCAGATTTAAAATAAGTTGAAAATAACAAATGGATACAATAAGTTCCAAATATTAGAAACCTAGAAATTATTCATATTTCAAAATATCAATACCTCAATACCATAGTATTGATGCCATCAATGGCATGAATGAAAATGATTAGTATGATTCTACAATTTTTGGAAAATTTTGTGTCCCATCCATCCAACTATTAGCCTTTAGATGCCTACTGTTGGACATTGGTTTCCCCTAATTTCTAATATGACTATATAATAAAATTTTGTTTAGAGGCTTTTGAGTCCAGCAGATGTCTATTGCTCCTTTCCCGTGACATGATTTACATTTGAGGACCTTTCTTGAAGATGGGTTACTGGTCATTCTAATAATGTGCCGCTACTGTGGTGCACTGGCACTTCCGCAAGCTAATTCTCTAAGCTATTTAATTACCTTAGTTTAGATTTCATAATTTCTGTTTTGATCATGCAGATCAATATCAAGCATAGCACTCTTGTGCCCACTGAGTGACCTTGAGCATGAAGCTCATAGCCAACTGTGAAGTACCTGATTTTAAGTAACATATATTTGGTGTGGTCATAAGATTGGAAAATACTACTGTATTTTTCATGCACATGAGTTTAGCTCATAACCTTATTATAAATGCTCATCAGCAACCCATAGCTGTCCCACTACCATAATTCACCATGATAGCCAAGTACTGAATGGTAGATTTCACACACCTTTGAGAACTGTATTTATTATATATTTATAATACACACATAACTTTCAAAATTAGAGGTCCACACAAGATTCAACTCCAGGCTCTCTGATAAAGACTAACATTCAAACTGTTAGGCTATCACTGCTTGCTACAAGCTCTATTAGGTTACTCCAAACGCATCATATGCATGCATACCCTATTGTACAATAACATTTAATCACCTTCTGAATAGTTTGTTGTGGTAGTAAAACATGATATTTACAGTATGAGAACTTGGAAGTTTAATATGATATAAATGTCTCCCCCATCCCCGGAATTGGAACCCAGAATTCCTCATTTTACGGATAGGGTCAGGGTCCAAATATTGATTATTTTAGGCATAAATATCAAACAACATTTACATAAAAACTTTTATTTAAATAAAGATCAATTTATTACTACTTATGTCTAAATACTTAGGAATAGAAATCAATGATTTGTTATTTTCGACTCTTCTTATGTTCTTTGTGAGATTTTTTCTTCTTTGATTTCTTTTTATGTTTCTTCTTTTGTATTCTTGAATCAGAGTTACTGCTATCTGAAGAACTACTGCTTGAACTTCTAGATGAAGTACTCGAAGATCTGATAACAAAAATAATAATAAATTATTCATATAAAAAAAGATGTCCTTACATGCAACCCATGACACTATTTATGCACCAGAGCAATCGGCTAAAGCAAATGATTATACATTATTATTAATGACCTAGGTTTTCATTATCCTTTATGTTATATGTTGTACAACTCTGCCACATTTAAAATAATTATATGGCATTTTTATTTTTTTTATTTAATGTAAATATCTGCACAGATCAATAATTTGTAACAACAAATTATTATTATTCTATTAGTCTTAATAGTAAAGTATCCTCAAAATTTTGACAGTTTGCCTGTGAATTAATTCAAGAAATATGTAACGATTAGGCATGCATAACTATAGTAATAACTGAGTAGTTATTAACTTTACTATGGGACTAATAACACATTTAAATATATTTTAATATATATGTATGTTTAGCAGTGGTCCAATCACCATAGTACAAGCTAACACTTAGTT
>DWKC01001412.1:0-10135 GCA_018249195.1 Racta chiria
AATAAATATCTTAGGACAACTCACACACGGCCATCTGACCCCAAACTAAGCATTAGCTTGTATTATGGTGATCAGACCACTGATAAACATACTTATTTATTTTTAAATACATATTTTTGTACATCCAGACACACAGAACGAACATTCCTGCTGATCACAGTGCGTTCTTGTTTGGTTTGCTCTGGGTGGGAATCGAACCCACGACCTCTGGATTATCAGTCAAATCTAGACCAATAAACAAATCGTTGTGTTACAAATGCTGAAGTTACAAAGTTGTAATCCAGGCTTTCTATACACTGCCTAGGTTTTCTATACAATTCCTGGCATACGGTTCCCGATGTGGATTTTTATTACGCGGTAAATGGACCCCCTTCCAGTTCCGTCGACTTGGTTAATACACATGCCTACTCCTCTCTATCCATTTCGTCACACTGACCCTTCCTCACCATCTATCCATCAACTTTTAACGTCCACTGCTGGACATGGGCAGATACCCGCTGTCTTCTTATGGTTAGAGGGTCCTGCGGTCCTGTTTCCGAGGCATGCTTCCATTCTAGGACCTTTCTTCCCCATCGGTTGTCGGTCCTACGAACTATATTTCCTGAAAAATCTAAAATAAATTATATTTCACACTTTTCCTGAACATGAAATTGTATTTTACACTTTGCCTGAAATGGAAACTTTCTAAGTATTCTTAAAAGAACAGCCAATTATATTAATTGCAGGGAACAACTACACATTTCATTATAATGTATATTTTTACATTCAGCGCCTTTCAATAAAACAATGTTTTTTCAATGTGTATGTAAACTATTCACACACACACAAACATTTTCTATCATTAAAACAAAAGCCGACTTCAATTTGACATCGTCAAATAGTAATGAGAACGCATTAACGTAATCGAATTCAATTAATTACGCATTAGGGTTAACTCAAAAACTACTCGTCAGATGTCGCTCAAATATAAATTGAACCAAATGACAAGCATCAGCTTTCGAATAAAAAAATAATCATTAAAATCGGTTCACCCAGTAACAAGTGATATTGGAAAAATATAAAAAAAATCAGTCGAATTGAGAATCTTTTTTGGAATTCAGTTAAAATTCTACTTGTTTTTACTTTACAATTTACAATGTATTATTTGCTTTGTGTCCGACTATTCCTTAATTGTCTATCCAGTTAAACAAAGGGTTTTGAGTAATCGAGATCGCTTTGTCTTCATTGTGTTAGCTCTGTTTACATACGAAATTGATACTATTACTAGCGACGTATTAAAAATTCACATATTCAAAGATATACTTTTTTCCACACTCTATCTTAATAACATTGCTATAATTTTGAGGTTCAATGAACGAAGAGTGTATACGTTTTATAACTACTATACGTACTATTTATTTCCTAGCATACTCGTATATTTTTATCTACATTAGCGTATTGTTTGGAAAAATACTTTTTATATTGGGTCGATATAAATATTAAGCTTAATAATAATAATTTTGTTGGGGTCATGTGAATCTATCTATCAGCAAAACGATTGGTTCTGTATACCTGAAAAAAGTTATATAATCTGAAGCCAGGAAGTCCCACACCAAGTCCAGCAAAAAAGCGAGATTATACTAAATCCAATCAAATCATTTATATCATGTAGGTAGTTTCAATACACTTACGAACGTCAAATATGTTTATACTACCACCGTTTGGCGCGTAGCTTTGTCGATAATACGGCAGATAATAGGTACAATCTATCAGTTATGTAACGGTTCCATAACAACAAAAAAAATGATTAAAGAATATCGATTGATTTCGTTAGTAAACAGTTTTTTGTATTAACGTTAAAAGCGTTATCGACGCTATAACGTAACAAAACAATTGTATGCCGCTATCAACACTATTAAGGAATTGGATACAGCCGACGGGTTGAAAGCTGTTTCATTAGATTCTTTATATATGTCTATGTCTACACGACGGTTTTATTTATCTTGATTAGAAACAACACTTGGAAATTCTCTTGCATAGTTTTCCTAGAAAACCATGGTTACTACGCATTAAATGCAATGTGTAACGATTCTCTGCTCAAATTTTTAAATAATTTTTTTTCGTTAAAATTAAAGCGAATCGCTGTCATAATTACAATTCACGACCTCAGCGTTCGTTACAAGAACAATAAATACCATCGACTATATAAGCAACTAGACCCGCATCTAGCTAGGTAGATCTATTTATGGCAAAACATTGCACCAATCCACCTTATTTATGTTATGGAACAATTTTGAATCAACCAATCGTGATGCATTATTTTGACGCTCTTGCACCTCTTTTACCTCCGCGCTGTGACTGTTTTTTTGTTAGTAGATTAAGTACATGCGGCCTTTATTAAGCTATGTACTTGTGGTCGATGTATTTGTTCCTTATATTTGTTTAAACAGTTAAAAAATAATGGGCTCAACCGCCCTTGAACATTCCATACAATAAAAAGTTTTACAACACTACGAATTAAACAAGGTCGCCAACAGCGTAGAAAGTAGTTTTTTGCGTTTCATGTTTATTTCATAATGGGTTTTTGTAAAAATCTTGAATCAGATTGGGGTTATTATTAACGATACTATGTGGTTGTTGGGTGAATTTGCGTCTCAAGATGGACATATCGTTCAATACGGTCGATTTGGACGGTATTTTTTTGATCCAGCACCCTACGTCATTGAAATACAATACAGACAAATTTATTTTGTTTAATCTGTTAGAAATCTGCTGTGCAAGTTAGGACCTAGAATGTATTTTAGCAAACCGTCATAGGAATATTAAGGTACGATTTCGTAGAAAGCAATTAATGACAGACGGACGCCACAGAAGGAGATTACATGAGCGTTTACAACTCAGATTCAAACTTCAGTATTCATGCTTCAACAATTCCGACCTACTGCGACTGTCGCGGTATAAATATTGAATTGACACCAATGAATATTTATTGAGAAAATTAATGTCTGCCGTCGCGTTGTGCAAAAAATCGTCGTCGTCTACCGACTTCGTTCGTTTCGCGGAATCACATCCGCACGATCGCTCGGCAAATAAGCAAAAACGCCTAGTGTGCAACGCGAATGCGGACACCGCAAAACACTACTAAAGATAAGACCTTTTATTGTAAATCTGACGTTGCCTTACCGCTGTCCTACTTTTATAGAATCAATAACCTCCTCCATTTTTGACGTCGGTTTCGGTCTGTATCGGAAGTCAGTTTTTATATAAATCAACCAAAGTATTGCAATATTTTTTGTAATATATATATTTGCCGTAGTAAGAGAATAATAAGAAAATAATAAGAAATAGGCGGACCACCTGACAGTAAGTGATTACCGCCGTATGTATTAACGGAACGAAATGGGTGTCACCAACGCGATGCCAACCAAGAAGTTTGAGACCTTCTCGTTGTTATCAAGCTAGTTTTGGTTTACCATTAATGTATACATTAATTATTTTGTCATAAAGTCCGCAAAGGTGTGTGACGTCTACCAATCCGCACTTGGCCAGCGTGGTGGACGATGGCCTGTACCCGTCACGTTGTGAATGGAGACCCGAACCCAGTAATCGGACCCTTATCTGGTGGCAAAAAAGTATACGAGTACTTACTTAGACCATTTTCTTTTAGTTATTTAAACAAGCTTACTTAAATTTGTTTCGCAACAAAGTTTTATATTACAATTAAAGGATAGTGTGACATTAAAATCAGTAAAATACACCTAAGAAGTGTCCTACATTGGAATCGGAGAGTGGAGAACTTGACCTACTTTGGTCGAGTAATTAATATCAAGTCTTAACAAATACTACCGAATTATTAACTATAAACTTTTATGTATTTTGTAAACGAGAAATATCGGTAAAAGGTAGGCCTTTGGGGTGACCTAGCAGCTCGTACAGTCCGGCAGCTCGTGTCGATTATAAGTGGCCGCTCGGGTTAAGCAATCGAACTAGAATCGAATACTGGATGGATGTCTTCTTCTTTGCAATCCTTATATGTCGCACTACTAGTCTCTAATCACAATTTGAGGTGAACAGGCCATAGCCCACCACGCTGATGAGAACTCTCGGGAGTGCAGGTTTCGTCGCGATCGTTTCCTTCACCGTAGCAAGTGATAATCAACTTCTGGTACGCACATAATTTTGAAAATTAGAGGTGCGACAAGCATGACTTCAACACGGGACCTCCCGTTCAAGAGACCAACGTGCAATACTATTAGGCTATCACTGTGATATAGGATGTCTAGTGGCAGAGAACGCTCACGAAGCGTTTCCTTATTCCAGAACTTTGCCGGAGGCTATCGAATGACTTAAAAACTTTGGGCACTTGGGTTGGGGGCGGTCTAGTATTACGCAACGCATTTTTGAAGATTTTTGAGCCTTCCTCCCCCATGTAACGCACGTTTGTAATATGTAATAACGTTTTTCTATACACCCCTCCTTAAATATCATTTAGGCACTGATTTAGGAACAGACGTTTAGTAACTTAGTGTGCCCAACATCTTTAAAATCACCGCCATTTACCATCAGGCGGGATCGATGTCAAGCATTAATTTATCCTACGTAAAAACAAAGTTATGTATCTAATGCCCAAATGACCATTTTTACCTAAAAGTCACAATTTTGTTGCACAAAGGACCGGGAAGTTAACTAACATAACAAAAAAGAAATACTGTAATGTTTTATAGCACTCCCCCTCCCAAATTGCATTACACAATACTTGAATGACCCTTTGGCTACTAACCCTCTGTGTGGATGTGTCGTGAGGTAGTAGAGGGCCATCAACTATTCCGCAGACCAGGGAGTAAAACAAAAATTACCAAATATTCGCTTATTAATATATTCATATGCACTCACACGAGTAGGTACATTGAAAATGTAGACTATGTTCTCACCCAAGCACATTACGTATATATTTTAAATTTTCAGCGCAAAATCCCCGGAATTTTCATTCATGTCAAACCAACACGCGCAAGGTGTGACCTCCCGCCGCCGCTGGCGCCCCCGTCATTGACAGAGCTAAATATAACTGTACCACTCCGTACTTCTTCCGCGAGCGCTGGCCAAACTATGGTTTACACATCGCGGCACAATGTGGCACTATTGTTATGGAGTTTCATGGAAATGACAATAGCTTCATCCATGACCAACTACACGGGTGTCTCCAGGAGGCTTAGAGCCGCTGCACTCGCTGTTGCTGGGCGGATTAGTAAAGATGATAACAAAGAAATTCCAATTAAAAAACGTATCAAAAAACAACCTTAATTGTAGCCGCTAATAAGCTTTGAAATGGGCTATTGAAATTGAATGCATGTACTAAGTTTAACAACAACTTTAATATGGAACGTTGAGATCAATAAAATGCATTATCATCTAATTGAAATAATATGCAAAATCTCCGTAGCGAGAGAGAAAGTGGGTGTAATGAAGCTTGCGAGATTTGACCCGAACAAACCTACAAACTAACATACAAACACACACAGCAAGTTAAATAAAATATTGTAAAAGGCATACAATACCACTTACCTTATCCGGACAGTCGGTTTGATTGGTCTTAACGACGTTCTAGTCTTCACTAAAATTCTTTAAAGTATACGTAGGCATAGATACTTGTACTTTGTAAAATATAAATGTTTGTTTGTGCCCTAAATTGTCTTCTTGTTTCGTCCAAAATGAAATGTCCAGTTCCCTAATTAACACAATTCACAATTCCCTCGCAATCATAGCCCTCTCGGGACCTATTCCAGCTTTGCTCTGGCTATACTGAACTTAAAGTATTCTGTGTCCATGTAAATTTCATTACTGGAACTATAAGTGCCATAATACCCGACTTGGCTTCCATCCATTAAGGGCCCCTGAGTAAGGGTGTATCCTCATAACAAGAAGGCCTAGAGAATACTTCCGTTTCCGAAGTAATATAGGGTCATGAGTACGTCGCGGGGGCGTCTATTGGCTAAACTGTTGGTTCTTAAAATCTGGTGCAGAATCATGCATATAATAAATCTGTAACAGATCGCTGTCTTTACATGGAAGATATATGGGAGAAACTTATAGGGGGGTTTGTAGTAAGGAACAGAACCCCAAAACAACTGATTATCTGTTTGTCTGTGCCTTTGTTCGCGCTAATTTCAGAAACGACTGATCCGATTTGAATGCCGTTTTCATTGATGTATTATGCTAAGCTTGGATTGACACTTAGGGGTATTTTTATTGAAATCGGTGCACTAATAAACAAGATACGACAATTTAAAGAATTCCGTCTACACAAATTCCGTGCGATTTTATAATAAATTTAAATCGAAAACTAATACGGATAAGTAAACTTAACAGGTTAAGGAGTTATTAGGGCAAATAAATAGGAACCCTATATTACACGTGGCCTAATACGTACTCGGCTGTTATTTTTTATTTGGTTTATAAACTGGACGGTTCGCATCGCGTACACGTAAAAAATGCCAAGGTAAAAAACACTATTCATTTGAATATTTTAATTTTTTGATCACGTAATCTATTTGTATCGAAAAGAGTATACATATTTCAGAGTTAACAACGAAATAATAACACGTAATAATTGATATCAAATTGAGATACTTGGCAGAGAGTACTTTATCTTTTAAATTATTATAATTTAAAAAGTAATTTATATTAAATAATTAGTTTTATTTGACGGTTCTGTAGCCTATTTGAATGTGAGCGTGCCTGCGATCCCGTGATAGAGTATTTATTTATTAGATAAATCTCGCCAACAACATTCACGCGTCCTAGATGGTAGTAGACTCTGTTGTTTGAAGGGCTTGCGTGGGAATACAGATCCAACATATGTCATGTATAAAATAAAATCAAAATCGTTTATTTCATGTAGGTATTATCAACATACTTATGAACGTCAATTATTTAATCTAGAATCTATCACCATTTCGGAAAGGTGCCATAATAAAGAGGAGAAGAAACGACGAAAAAAACTAATCAGCACATCTTTTCAAAAGAATAAAGAGTACAGAAGTACGAAATTTATTGTAAAAGAACCAGTTTGGGTGGAAACGGCTGCGGATGTGTATTATTTCCAATCATCGTTGTCATTAATATATTCATTAATACTATAATACCCTTTCTCTGTAAGCCGTGATTTAATTTGCTTCTTAAATTATGATGAATAAATTAATAGATATATAAATGAATTTGTATTATATATTCATAACATCCATAATCCAAATTATCGTAGAAATATAATACACATACAAAGCAAGTAACGTAATAACGATATTCCCAAATCCTCGCATGCTACAGACAGACAGATTCAATCAATCCTTTACTAGTTCAATAAACATGTACGGTGAGGCTTGCACTGAATTGACGACGGAAATTACACGTTAACTAAGGGTGTACTCACACGTGCGTCGTGACAATTTTGCGACATACGATACGACAATATGTCGCATGTGTTGCTACGACATTTTAACTACATAACGTAGTACGAACGCAGATCTATGACGAACTGTTTTTAGCAAAATAACACCGTTCGAACTTATATTACACACCGAACGTGATTAACTGACATACATAAGAGTGAGAATGATTGTTTATTTCAATCTCTACACTCATTATCTATTACTGAAACTGGTATACTGTGACTCGCCATAATGTGTGACCAGAGAGCAGATTCCAAGACACCAAATTCTCCGAGCACTTGAAACTACGTTATTTAATTCAAATTCATGATCCAGTTCCTCGCTCGGTATTACGTTATTGCCGGGTTGCTCGGCAATCTGCCATTAAGGTCGGTCATCTTCTGTCATCTGTCACTAGAAATCCAAACCACACTAGCGTTTGACGTTACATCAGATTACAGCTTGCAGTTCCGTTACAGACTATATAACTGCCCCAGACTATCAAACTACATAGGTCTTGTCTGTGACTCCGATAAATAGTTGTCAGTGATAAAACGGCACGATTTTGAATATACCAATTATGGTCCATTATTTTGATGTTCCCCTATTTATCGTCGGCGTTTTAACAGACTTTTTTGTAGTAGAATATTGCACTCCCCTGGTAGACTTTAATATCCTTGATGACAATGATATTGTCATTCGCTAGCCATATTACATTGTCACTACGATGTTGCGTCGCAAAGATAGTCGTGAGTCGGTCGTAATCACTGCACGGTCGAAAACATCGTTGCGACATTTTGTCGGGTATGTTATCGCACGTATGAATGTGCCCTAAAGTAATAAACTGCAACAAATTTATTATTGTTTTCATATTTGTGTGCAGATAACAACCGAACTTTGTTTGAATTGTGGATACATTAACGAGAACAGCTAGTTATACTGTTCAGAATTTAGTGTTACTGGCCAGATACATTATATATCTCATTCAGAGTACTGAATATACTAGCATGTAGTACTAAATAGTACTGAATACAAAAGTGTGATGTCATAGATAGACGTCAATACTATTTTAGGGTTTTGGAATGAACTAAAAAAATTTAAATTTACTCCTCTTTAAAAAGCCTAATTTGCTTTAGGAATAAGATATATTTTACATAAAGAGGATGTCCAGTGATAAGCTTCGGGCTTGATTTCCGGTCAGGGCAGACATCTATGTCACAGATAAATATTTGTTCTCGGCTGTTATTATTGATGTACGTTCCGGTAAATCCTAAAACAATACTAGCTGAGTCCGCGAATTTATATAGATGGGGTTCTTTAAATTGTCATATATCTCTTTTATTTGTGCATCAATTTTAATAAAAGTACCCCTGAATGTGAGACTTTAAAGTTAAAATAGAGATTTAGAATTAAAATTGAAAACTAATAAAGTTGGTCAAAATCGGTAAAGCCGTTTCGGAGGAGTAGGGTAACTAACATTGTGACACGAGAATTTTATATATAAGATTCATTAGTTATTATCATACAAAAGTTGCAGACAGTACAAACGAAACCTAAATCCGAAAATGGAAATTATCCATAATAGTGTTAAACAGAACCGCTGACGGGCGCTCTGAATGACTGGACACGAATGATTTAATGAGAGAACTGATTGCGAAATGTCCGCGCTAAATACACTCGGTAATTTATTTAACGTTCCTCGCTCACCCATCATTACTTGCAAACTATTTAAATGTGTTTTTCATCGAATATTAAACATTTGTAGCATCATCACAAATTAAAAAGTTTAAATTTAAATGGCGGTTTATAGCCCAACGGGTCAAGACGCTAAAGTAGGTGATTAAGTGTAGTGTGAAGTAAGTAAGTGACCCGCAAAGTAAGGTAAGTAAATAACAGCGCGATCAGAAAGGGCACCGGTGACCGCTAGTGGCAGTAATTTTATGAGCGCTTACGTGCCTTGTACACGTAACACACACGTGCCTTGTACGCGCCTTGTAACGTACACGTAACTCCGCCCGCGTTATCGTCACACTCCCCCAACGTGAAACGGGTGAGATTAACTTTAATTTACAATTTTCCTATGTGCTATAGGAATTCCATTAAATGCCTAACAGATTGCCTGGAACATGTATATTTTATGTTACACTCAGACAAGCAAACGCGTGCCAAATTTAATCTCTTGTAGTGTAGTGTTATCTATTAATAGTTGTCTTGTAGATACAGACAGACAGACAGACAGACAGACAGACAGAGGGTCGTAGCCTGACAACTTGCCTCGGCCTAAGAGATCGAGTGATTAAAACAATAGATAACACAGCTAGTAGAAGGATGGGTGACTGCTAATGGTAAGTAATTTTATTTAAAGTGTTTTCGTTTCTCACAGGGCACATAAGGTCGTTAAAACTGTTGCCTTGAGTTAGCACAAAACTTTGGGGTGTTCCGCTCTTTAATCAATCTGGAGCAGCGCATACGCCGGCTACGCATACACTCTGCGATTTTTTACCTGGGATATGATAATGAGACAGAAATGTCTGGTACATTTTCTGAAAACTTTTCCATTTTGATGGTGATTATGATAATCTAATTGTTTCGCCTGGAAACAGAAGATGACGTCCAGGTTGGTAAGGGAACTCTTTTTTGTTCAAATTTCTAACTGTACATATATACATATATATACATATAGACTCAAATATATATATACATTTAGTATTTTAGAGTTGGAAATTTGAACG
>DWKC01001413.1:0-10132 GCA_018249195.1 Racta chiria
CTCCGGCTTAGCAGTCAGGTTCACTAACCACTAGACCAACAGGCCAGTCGAATAAATAAAAAGTTCGTAGTTCTCAGTTTTTTGAGTTTGTTCTTTGTTTTAATACGTATTATACAATATGTGCTTCTAAGTGAAACATGTGCCCCTTCATCAATTCGCACTAGAGCAGCGTGGTGGAGTATGCTCTAGGCTCACTCAGCATGAGGGAAGACCCGTGGTCAGTAGTGGGCCATGAAAGGGTTGAAGCCATCACTTCTGATATTTTCATTGTTACGAATTGTATATTAGTGGAAACTTCACTGAAAAATGTATTAGTACTAATTCATTGATTATAATTGTAGCGAATTGTATGTTTCACAAACAACAAAAAAAAAACTTCAACACTGACAAAGTCCGTCAGTCTGTCCGTTCGTACTACATTGCGCGTGGCCTATCACGCACTTGGCGTTTTTTTATCCTTCCCCAATAAATTCCAATGAGCCGAGGCCACGAACCGTCCCCATACGTACACTAGAGTAACAAATGTTACAATTCCACCTCGCATTATTCACTTACCGCTAGTGAACATACTTCATCCGCTCCACCGCTGACTCCGGATTCAGTAATAAGCCAATGGAATGAACTAGACTACGGGTGGGTCAATTACATTCAAATTTATTTATTAAAAAGAGTAGATGCAACTGTGGAGTGCCTTCGCGACCCGATTGTAGTTTCGAAGTGCGGCATCGTCCGCGTTATGTAAATAAATAAATAACTTAGAACAACTGACACACGGCCATCTGATCCCAAACTAAGCGTCAGCTTGTTGATCAGAGAACTGATAAACATACATATATATTTAATAAATACATACTTAAATAGATATTTTTTACTCCCAGACGCACAGTACAAACATTCCCGTTCATTACAGAAAAGTTTGTCTTGGGTGGGATCGAACCCGCGACCGCTGGCTTGGCAGTCAGGTTTACTAACCACTGGACCAACAGATCAACAGGTCAATGTGTTGATAAAGTAGCTTATGAGTTATTCTAGACTTTAATCTGTCTATGTGCCTAATTGCATTCAAAATCGTCCCGTAGTTTTTGCGTGTAAGAATAATAGACATCCATCCAGGATGGATCTTTCTTTTCATCAAGTTTCTAGATCAAACTTTGTATCAAATTCAAAATCGTTTATTACGTCTTAGGAACCAATAGCTGACATAACGAAAGTCTAAAAGTTAACAATTCCAAGTCCCTACCTGAATTCTAAAATTAATAACAATAATTTAAGTATTTTTTTGACTAGTCGTTTTTGCAGTTACCTGTTTATGAAATTTTGAGGCATAGAATACATTAGGATGTCTAGAAATTTCTTCTGCATAAATTCTTCAAATGATAATTATTTGCTCGTGTTCGCTTCATCTATGTTACTGCATAAGTCGCTTGCCTGTTTTTTTAATTGCGAACCTAGCCTTGCATCGAAATATCAAACAGGATAGCTTCTTGCTGTCTATGATCTTTTACACGAGGTCAATAGTAAATGCCGACTTAATACATTCGTAGGTCATCAAGTTTTCATTATTAACTAGCTGACACAGCAGACGTTGTGTTGCAATAAAATATTATCAAATGAATAAAAAAATTAAAAATAATGGTACCTTTGGTAAATGTTCATTGCATTGAATAACTTTTACTATGGGGACAATACGATATTTATAGTATGGCTGATCTTCTACAGGTCCACATAAGATAGGTACTCTAAGAATATCTTATTCAATATTTATAAAACCTATCCTGAACTGACCTAAGCGCACCAAAAAATATTTTTTCAAATCAGTCCAGCGGGTCTCGAGTTTTATGCTTTGCAACACATTTAGCGATAGGTTTTTATTTATATATAATGCTCCTAATAATGACATATGATGTTCTTCATAAGAAGTGTAAAAAGAGGTCTCCGTGAGGGCCGGCGTTGCAGTTTCGATTCCTCTGATGGTCACCCATCAGATGCCTAATTACCATCAGGCGGCCCTTCTGCTCTTTCGTTAGCAATTCAGGTTGTAATTAGAAAGGTAATAATTTTGAATCTGTCTTTTGATTTCGTTATGGACTTTGAAACGAGAACGAAAACAATGGGTAATCTTCGCAATCTGTTTAGATAATATTAAAAACAAGTAGGTTATCATTACATTGAAAGGTTATTGAGCCGATATATTGTTTAAATAGTTGTGCACATAGGATGTTATTTTTAATGTACTCCAAATAAGTGTTTGCTTAAGTCGAGATACGGTACCTTAATGAAGGTACTTCGCGGGATCACAGGTAAAAACTCATCATTGGTAGGGCAGAGCAACGTTTGCCGGGTCAGCTAGTTAATTGTTTAACTATTATAAGTGAATACGTGAATCAATATGATATGAAAAGTATGTTATGGATTGTTCGATTGAGTTACCGTATCAATTTTTTCTACCGTATCACCTTTGTGTGATTGTTTTGTTGGGCAAGTGTTTCAATAACACCAATATGATACAACGATGCCATCGTTTTCCATGACTCATACATAAATAGAGATATTGTAGATATTGAGCGTCGGCTGTATGTAAAATGTATGTATGCAAATTTAAGAATATTTTGACTTTGACCCCGCTCTGAACGGCTATAATAACCTTAAAAAATATATTTTATGCATTTAAGAGAAATGAATGCTCGATATTTTTTTATGCCCTAAAATGGCAAACGAGCTGACGGTTGCCTTGATGGTATTCGCTGCCCATAGACATTAGTAACACCATTCATTTTCTACTTCTGATATATGACAAAATACTGACATAGGGGATCACTAGGATCCCGTACCTTGGCTCCAACAACACAAATGCACATTACAAATATCACCCACAATCGGCTATGAACATACACCTGTCACAAAAATGCCTGACAAGCCGGGAAGCGAACCCGGGTCCCTTCCTCTCTCGTTCTCGAAGGCAGGTGCACTGTAACATAGGCTACAATACGTTAAAAAGAAACAACACTCTAACAGCTTCTAGAATGTTCTGGTGTATTTACGTCGTACAATCGCCCGCGTTTGTTATTTAATCCTGTTAGCGATCACCCGTCCTAATAGACACATCGGAAGTATGGTTTCCTTTAGGCGTTCAATCTAATCAGTCATTGTTAAATGATAACCTCGTACCAGACCTTGAAGTTTTGGGTAACTGTTAATTTCTTTGGAAAAGATGTGCTAAGGAGATTCTTTCGCCGTTTCTTCTCCTCTTTACTATGGCACCGTTTCGAAACGGTTCTAGATTTATTTATTTATTTATTGACCACAATAAAATATTACGGTACAAATAACATTCTAAATATTTGACGCTTATAAGTGTACTGAAAATACCTACATGAAATAAACGATTTGATTTAATTTGATAAGTTCTTTTAATTCGTCACACCAAGAATTGCCTTTCTTTCAAATCCTTCACACCGCATCGCTGTAGTTTTATCTACCACAGAGTATGAGTATCTTCTAGCTGAGGTCTAGAACCTTCACCAAGCTGCTCCCAAGCGGATTGGTGCAGGGGCTAGTGGTCATTCATTGTCAAGTTTACAAGCTGCCCGAAAGCCTACACTACTGCCATCTGACGATAACAACCGGAACCGACGGCTTTCCGAGTCCTCCGCAGCACAGAAGCGCTAAAGTGTTTTTTAAGTAACTGGCGGTTGCCTATTTCTTTCTTGCATCCTCTTCTGCGACCGTTTCACTGTTGCTTAACTCTGCCGCATCACTTGCAATTGGCTCAAGCCGGGCTATAAGCGGCTTCAACGCGACAGAACCATTGTTCTAGTTGGAATTATTACCAACTAGCTGTGTTTGCGTCTCCGTTCGTGGAATTTGTATAGACGGAATTCTTTAAATCGCCATATCTTTTTTATTTCTGCACCGATTTCAATAAATACATCAGTGAAAACCGCATTCAAATCAGATCAGTCGTTTCTGAGATTAGCACGAACAAACTCACAGACAAACAGACAAAAAATCTAAAAAAGGTTGTTTTGTGTTCTGTTCCTTACGACAAACCCCCTTATAAGTTTCATCCATATGTCTTCCATGTACAGACAGCGATCAGTTACAGTTATTATATGTATAATACGATATGACAATACAAACCTTGGGACGGATTATCCGTTAACCCCGATTTTGGGGCATTTGACACCGGATTTCACAATTGGAATTCTTTATTGCTTTTGATTGTTTATCACATGAAGTCATTGTTTATCATATGAGACTTCAGAAAATTTGCCTTTATATTGGAATAATGTATTAGAGATGATTCAGTCTAAAAATGCATCTGTAAAGTCTTCGAAAAGCACAAGAGGTGTAAAAATGTTGACGTCGCACTGTATACGCGCCACTGTAAACCGGCCAGTCTCTTGTACGCAACAAGCAAAGGGATGCAAAAAATATTTGTTCCCACACAATTTTTTTTACTTTCCAGTTTAATGTAGGGCATTTTAGCTCATTTCATCTTTTATATCTGTCTGGTATTTCCAGTAAGAAGCTTTCGAATAACACTTTATTGCTAGAATCGGAAAGTCCATCCTGTGAGAGTGACGCATGTTCCGTCCGGAGTTGAAACGGTTGAAACAGATTGCTGATTACACGTTATTATATTATATAATATAATATATAGTTACTGCCGTGGCTTCACTTCGGTAAAGATAAGACCCGTAGACGGGAATTTATAAATTGACATATCTTTTTTTTTGTGAATCGGTTTATATATGTATAACGAACGCTCAATCCAAACTTACAATAGTAAATTGATGAAAAACGCATTCGAAACGGATCAGCCGTTTCTGAGACTTAGATTCCCGGCTGGGATATATATTTATGCGGTGGCGGGCAGAAATCCTATAACGGGGGTGTGTGTGTTTTTATTTATTTATTAATTACGTTAAGAAATAAACAATTACGTTTTAGTTTGTCACATACAACGAGAAATACAACGAGAAATTATATAAAATTGTGTTTCTGTTTGTTTATCGTAAAGAGATAAGTTTTGCGTATTGTGTTTATGTATTGTGGATGTGAGGAGAAAGTATCTATTCCGGCCGTTTCTATAAATATAAAAATCTATGTGCGTTGCGTCACTCGTATACTGTTCAATCGAATCAATAACGTTAGTCCATACACGAGCTACGTTTTAAAGTCTTTTTCCATATGAAAGTTAAAACTGCAAAAAAACACTTGACTTTCCGTAATATAATTGTATATCCATGCCAAATTACAGCTTTCTAATGGGTACTAAGGGTTTATTTGCTAGATAGCGGGTCGACGGACGGATATAGCGAAACTATAAAGATTCCGAATTTACTAACGAACCCTAAAAACAGTAAAAAGATGGTATCGTTTAATTAATTAACCAACTTTATAGGTTTCAGCAATCCGGACTTTACATTCGCAACACACTTAAAAGTCGAATTAGGAATACGTTCTTTATTTTCACTTTTTGCGGTGACGCAAAAGCATTTGGCTATTTGCATTATTAATTTGTTGTTCTACAAGCAGGTCGGTTTGCTAATACGACAAAAAGATTAAAGATGGCAAAAAAATATGAGGTACTTCCCATGGTTATCTGTCCAGTCTTCTAGATTCTGTACTAGAGATTTTTACCGAATGATTTTTTTTTTACTTAATAATACATACGAAGCGTTCACCGCCCGGCGGCTTGTTGCGATCGTATGTGATCGAAAATGTTAAGCAACAGCAGGCGCAGTCAGTTAGTAGGATGGGTAACCGCTAGTGGCAAAATTTCATTAGCGCTTACGCGCTTCGTAAGTTAGATAAAGCCGTCTGCGGCGGTTGTTATCGATAGATAGCAATCGTTAAACCATGTCGGAGCCTATCGGTGGTTTCTTCCGCCATTAACCCATCCACCAATTCGCATTCGAGGCTTTTATACCTCCTCAGTATGCAGAGACTTAAGTTATGTTATGTTATGACTTGAGTTATGGCTCAATAGAGGGCCATAAATAAGTTGAAGCCAAGATAGATACCTATTAGGTAGTGGGTACCGTGTATATTGTATATTAGTCATTTAAACTAATATTACTATAACCTGCCTCTTTTATCGGTTCAGTTCCGCCGTCTGTTCAATTGTCGGTCTGTCTACATTCTGTGCCACAAGTGACTCACATTTCAATTATTATATTGACATATGATATGAACCAGTATTCAAATACTACGTATACTTAACAATATTATTGATAGAATTGGTCACGAGAACACCGGTTTGTTTTTAAATAATACAATACAATATATTTTGTTGTGTAAACTAGGAAAATGTTCATGGGTGTAATTAAATACACCGTTACATACGGTTACGTACGGTATACCGTAGTACCGTACCCAGGTATACCTGGGGAGTTATGCTAGTGGGGACTAGCATTCCCTGTATCGCGGATGACATGAACAACACAAATAACGCCCACAACCCGAGAACAAACATTCATTTCTATCAAATGCCTGCCACGGTCGAGAATCGAATCCAAACTAGGCCTAGAGTATGCACCTCGCTGCTTCAGTGCTGTTTGGTTGGAGGGGTTATTGACCAAGGAGATTTTTTATGCCGCCCAAAAGCCCCCGAGAAAGCATAACGATTGCTATCTAACGATAACAACCGGCACAGACGCCCTTTTGTGCCCTCTCAAGCTCGGAACTGAAGATTTTTTAAAATTAGTAACAATTAGTACCAATTTGAAAGTTATCGTATTGCATAATAATCAAATTGTTATAATTTCGACTTATATTTCATGCGATATTTTGACTTTCATTAAGTGAGCTCGATGTTCCTATGGTGAAATAAATATTTTGAATTTGAATTTGGAAACTCTCATGAAATTTTTGCCACTAGCAGTCACGAGTCCACTTTCCGACCGCGTCCCACAGTTGGCAAGTACGATCAACACAAGACACCGGGCTACAATCACTACAGGGACATAAATTAATATCATATTATTCCTTTGTTCTAGCGGAATTCCCTGGACCTCTACATCTCGCACATGCTAGGACCGTTTTTCAAAGCTGAGTTCCCAACTGAGCTGGATCTAAAGAAGTTCCATATAGCCGACGTGACTGACAAACGTATATTTGTCTCTGTCATGCACACTGAGACGTTGTGCCATCTCTATGTATCGGAAATAAGCAACAACTTCACCCAGTACAACTTTGTTGTAAGTTTGGAACAGATATTGAGTTACTTCCCGGACGGAAATTGGAAGGATAGTTGGCTGGAGTAAGTATTTATTCTGTTAATACTAGCTTTGTTTTTATTGTCAGTTAAATTTAAAGGTATATTTATGAGCGTCAATAGTCTGTGGCAGTTTTATAGTCTGTGACGGAACTGCAAGCTATAATCTGATGAAACGTCAAAGTTAATGTAGTTTGGACGTCTAATGACAGATGACAGAAGTAGTCCGAATAAAATGTCAGATAGGCCGCGCATATCAGGAATGACACATTAAAGAGCGACGACCTGGATCTTATATTTGAAATTGAAAACAACATATACATTGGGGTCTTGAGATCTGTCATTCTGTCATTCCTCATCACGTTCACAGATACAGTTTCAGAGCCCGTTATGGTTTAAAGTTCAACTCGAAATTAAATCATCCTGACTCACTCATATTTGTCAACAACGTAAATTTGAGATATTTCTGTTGATGGTTTAATTGAGTTAAGAGTTCGTAAGCCTTTTTAAAGAGTATATTTGAAAAAGTCTAAGTTTTAGGTTAGGTTGAGCTTGGTTTAGGTTTATAGTAACGACGTCAAAGCCTATATATACAACGCATCATGTAATATGCTATCAAATATATTCAGTCAAACCGCGGAGGTAGGAGGCGGGGGCGTCAATTGCATCGTGATTGGTCGATTTAATATTGGGCGATAACATAAAACATTTCTGCGGTGTCTAATATAAATAAATAAATTAGGACAACTCATACACAACCATCTGACTCCAAACCAAGCGCTATCTTGTACTATGGTGCTCAAACAACTGATAAACATACGTATATTAAACAACTTTTAAATACATATTTATATAGATATTTTTACATCCAACCACAGAACAAACATTTCGCGGAAAAGTTTGTCCTGGGTAGGAATCGAACCCACGACCTCTTTCTTAGCAGTCAGGCTTACTAACTACTAGACCAACAGGCCAGTCAATATAAGATTGATTGGTCATATGTTTTGTCAGTAAAAAGATCGTCATAGATGCGGGGCCTGGGAGGATAATGTTGCTTTATATTCACGTGCAATGTCATTATTGTAAATTGCAGATATGTAATGTTATTATCTTTACTTGTTAGGTAAGTTGTTGATAAGGTATAATCTTAGGGAACAAAAAACAATGATTACGTATTTCGAACACTTCATGTATTATTACAGTAAAATTATATGTTAGCATAATTTAATGAATAAATGACATGGTTTATATAATAATTCAATCATAATTTTAAAGTTGTTACATAAAAATTCGGGTGACGTTTAGTTTTTTTGTGAACATTATGAATATTGTTATTAAAGACAAATTATTATGTAATGTTCGATTCCCACCCAGGACAAACGTTTCTGTGATCAACAGGAATGTTTGTTCTGTGTCTGGGAGTTAAAATATTTATATAAGTATTGTATTTAAAAATATCATACATATTTTATGTTTATCAGTCATCTGATCACCATAGTACAAGCTAATGCTTAGTTTGGGGTCAGATGGCTGTGTGTGAGTTATCCAAAGATATATTTGGTTGTTTATCTAATTTTAATAATTCTGAGATAGGTATATCTGTATTTCCTTTATGGTTTCTTATTTGTGTTTTGTTTGTACTATTCTGTAAAATTTATCTGCATTTAATTATTGTTAAATACACGTTGTTTGGCGCACGATGTTACTCTGGGTGAGCTGGGCACCAAAATGGTTCGTGCAGAATACCAGTCCTGTGGTTCTGCCACAGGTATAAGTTGAGTGCGAATCAATTCCATTTATGCCTACTGTAAAAATTGATCAATATAATATAAATTCAATGTTGTAAACATAGCTGCAGTGGGCAATTACTGGAATAAACGATTTTTTTCTTTTTCTTGCTTTTATATTTGAATCAAAATATTATAAGGAATGGTTTCTATGATAAATGCTCATCATATTTAATGGGATATGGGAGATTTTGATATGGGCTTTTCAATATCTCTTGGAGTTTGACTGATCTCATCAAGTTCCACATCAGATACTCCAGAAATTATTTATTTCGATACTTTTAAACCTATCCTGAACTGTCCTAAACACCAAAATAGAATTGTTCAAATTGCAGACGTTCTCGACTTTTAGGGAGACGAACAACGATCAACTCAATTTTATAATAAGACGAGCTTTCGGCCGCGGCTACGCCCACGTGAAATCCGGTGACCTTTTGGGGAGGGGAGGGGGGGCTAATTTCCAAAAAATATTTCTTTAATATTCTATAAACAGAGTTTCAAGTGAATCCACTGAAGAAATAAAAAGTTTCAGTTTATCCCCTTCTCTATCCCTTAAGGGGGAATTTCCATAAATCCTCTCTCGTGCTCCCTGTAACCTCAAGGAACACTCATGATAAATTTCAGCCTCTTGTGTTCAGTAGTTTCGGCTGTGCGTTTTCTGTCAGTCACTCAGTAACGGAAGAGTATTATATATATAATATTGCATACAATCATAATGTTTATCTTCGGACAGATTGCAGTTTCATAATAATTCATAAGGGTACGTTTTGTTAGTGTGGTATTTCTGGGAAACGATATGGGTTCGTTTCATCCGTGCACAAGAGATAACATTGCGTAGCAATCGCTGACAGAAATAATTTAAACAATGGAATTGTTTATTAATTACAAACGTTAATTGTATCAGGTTTCGCACATTCATCAACCTGAGTTTTAACTTAAGTTATTTGTTACCAAGCACATGCGGCAAAAGGACCACCTGTGAGACGTGTATGCACAAGCCGGTAATAGAATCTGGGACCCCTTCGCAGTTACTATCAAGACTATCGACTTAGCTAGAACCTGTCGAAATTAACAAATCGACTATTCGCGCATTAATTCCTTTTTTTCTACGTTTATCTTATAT
>DWKC01001414.1:0-10131 GCA_018249195.1 Racta chiria
ACGTACACTAAACAAATTGATTTAATTGATTATGATAATACGAGTACTTGTGAATCTCTTTAGTATTAGTATCATATCATAATAAATTACTTTGTTGCATTGTCCAATTTATGATTCAGTTGAAGTTAAATTACAAAGTTGAAATGAGAGCAGTACATACATAAATAATACATTCTTTTTGTCAACCACATGTACAAACAACTAAATAGTTTAGAATAGTTCATAGAAGTGATTAATATGATTTGTATGACACTAACACTTCCAATAGGAACTATTTCAAAGAGCATTGAAGTGTTACTGTAAATGTGAGATCGCTTTACTAATAGCATAGCATTATAGCTATAGTTTGGAGATATAGCGGCACTATGTTATACTCACCGAACGCTGTATATGAGCTGCATAGCGCCCCCTAGCGCCCTCTAGCAGTACGGAACGAGAGGAGCGAACGCGATGCTTGTTCTATTTTATTTGTGCAGTTCTTATTAATACTTTGTGTTGTAACACTTGTGTGAATACATCAGCTAACCAGTCATCTATTCTGGCTAAATAACGCTTGTCACTAACCCTAACCGGAATAGCACCGCATTCGAGAAAGAAAAAATCACCATCGGATAATGCTTTTTTTGTTTTGTTATATTCATTCTGTGTGGATGTTTTACCTTTTTGTGAATTTAAATTTTTAATATATATATAAATATATATTTACTAAAGAGAGTCTTGATGGTGATTTTTGCATAATGCCAGCCTGAACAGAATTCAATTGACACTGTCCACTTGACGAAGTTAATAGTATAGTATGATTTTGCATTCAATATTAGGCGATTTATGGTCAACAAAATTTATAATCGCAATCAATAAACTTATAGACTCGTACATGTTAATAAAAAATAACTGCCAAGTGCGAGTCGGACCAGCACATAGAGGGTTCCGTATCATCGTACAATATTTACATTCGAAAAACATGTAACCTCTATTTTACTTTTGTTATTTGTTCCTATAGCCACAGTAATAAATATTATATATAATTTCAAGTTTGTAGAGGTTCTAAGCCATTAGCAATTAGAAAAAGGGGGTACCCTTTGGTACGGAACCCTCGAAAGACAGTAGTCAGCGGGTGTTCGGTACTGGCGCGGGTGGTATAGAATGGTGTGGTTGTAGGCGGCGGTCCGGGCGCCGACAACCTAGCCGCCTCCAACCCGTTCGACGAGCCGCCCGGCCCACGGAGACCGCAAGGTACATTTGACACACGACACGCTTCGGTGTGGGGGGAGAGAGCGGGGCCGACGAATTGTACGCACGGATGAGCGAACGGACGGATGTATGGTTGTGTAGTGTAGTATTTTTGTCAATTTACAATTGAGCTAAGCAGAAGCAAGTGCTCCCGATAATATGTGTACAAACTCACTTAACAATAAACAAATCGTGAGTACCCGTTTACATTTTATATATTTAGTAACCGCGACGATATAATTTTAAAAACATATGCTTCCGAATGTTATTGACTGTCACATTGACTGCTAGTGACTGACAGTTTCATACTGAATCCGTGGACCTAGAAGTGTGTAAGTTTCTTCAAGGATTCATTCCGTCCGAATTCAACATTATAGAGTCATTTGCAAGAAGAGAAGTATTCATACACTATTTATTGGTTTACTTAATTATTTTAAACTCTCATCAAGCGTAATTGTGATCGTGTATGTATACAGAAGATTTACATGAAAAATTGCCAAATTTGCGATTAGTTCGATGGCGTTTCATATGGAAATGCGTACGTATCTAATAGATTTATAGATATGTTTAGAAAAGGTTCCACGAACTTTCGTATAATTCGTTGGCCTCGCTTTAATTACGTCTCATTTTCTGCACTGGCGCTTTTGATAGTTATAACAATATCATTAAAAATAATACTCATCGATAATAATAATATTCACATATTATTCCTTTGATTATACACACATCGATTTGATCCTCCAATGTTCGGATACTGCATGATATTTTGTTATTAACTATTAAAGGCGCTTTCGGTGTTTATTTCATGTTAATATGCATTTGGGAGCCATTTGTGTGTGTCTTGTGTGATCACCAGTGTGTTGCATCTTTAT
This sequence comes from Racta chiria, assembly GCA_018249195.1. NCBI lineage: Eukaryota > Metazoa > Arthropoda > Insecta > Lepidoptera > Hesperiidae > Racta > Racta chiria. Next base: position 2,103 of record DWKC01001414.1, read on the forward strand.
TTGGTTTGTTATAATCGTTTACATCAGTTATAACATGTTAATAACATTGACGTGTTTGTCCAATAACAAATTGTCAGTAATGTAGTTGCACCTTTTTTATTTAGGAGAAGATGCATGAAGATCCTTTGGATATGATTTCATCACGATCGATGTTGATAGTTAAATGTGTTTATATGTGTCTATATAGTTGATGAGCTATTCTAAGTGTTTTGTAAATATTTTGCTCCTAGGTTAAACACTGCTTATGCTTTTATAATCATTAATTTTCGTCTTTTTTTTAAAAGCATGTGTAAATTACGTAGTCATATTATTTTACGAAAAAATAAATATTTCATTTCAGAACACTGGACTATCTGAGAAGGGCTGTGTGTTTGTCGATTGTTTTTGTTGTGTACTTATTTTGGTTACATTTCATTCCAGGTTACCAACAGAATTACGGCTACGAATATGGGACCCCATACCCGTCCAATAGGCCTGTTTATCCACCTTACGGCCCCGAAGGAGACAGGTAAATTTTATAGCTAAATGATATTGAAATGTTTGTGATAGTTCTATAACATTTTGTTTATTTAATTACTACAGAGGTAAACTTACAGCTAAAATGTGTATTTTTAGAACCAAAATTTAAAGTAATACAGAAGGCTAATTACAAGTTTTCGCAAATAGTCTGGATAACAAATTGTACAGCAAATACAGGATTATAAATTAAAAGGAGAAATTGGGCATTTAACTCGAAAAGAAAATGAGACTTGATTCATACTTGAGCATACTCCACCACCCTGAAAGACTAATATTATGGTGATGTAAATAGAATGTGCGTGTTGTCACCCAGGGGCTACGCGGCGAGCGGCGAGTACCGGTACGGCGGGTACGGCGGCGGGTACCGCGCCAACGCGCCGCCGCCCGCGGGCACGCCGCCACCCGCGCAGCCGTACCCTGAGTACTACCGCGCGCCACACCCGCACCACCCGCCGCACCCGCCTCACTCGCCGCAGCAGCCGCACCCGCCGCAGCCGCACCAGCCACACCAGCCGCCGCATCCTGCGCACGAGGTAATAATAATAAAAGCTTTTTATTTCATTTCCACACATTACAATGACATTCGGACTGTTTGCAATAATACATATTAGACAGTGTAACGCCGCTAGTTTTACTATTTACCGGATTTTTTTATTTATTTGTTCCGGTTTTTACGCTGACTGTGTACTGTTGATCTATTTTTATGTTTACTGTTTACCGGATACTACGTTTTTTACGGTTTTTACGTTTAGTATTTACAGACTTTTTTTAATAAACCGTTTGAAGTGTGGCTTCGGCCGTGAAGCACGTTTCTTTGGTACTGTTCAAGCAACGCACGAAAATACAGCATGTAGACAAAGACCTTAGTCACAGGTTACCAGTTTGTTTTCTGATGTGAAACATCTTTTTAAATATTCTTAAAATGTTTGCAGTTTATTTCGTGGGAAAGTTATATATAGAAAATAGTGAATGTTATTTATTTGCCTGAAATAATGTGTCTGTACCATGTCCATATAGATGTTTATGGAGCAATGATAAGCATATAAGATTTAGAGAATTATATTGTTTTATTTAAAGAATTTGATTGTATCGTCAACTATACAAACGAGATACATATAATAAATGACAACTAGATCGGCGAAAGTCATTACTATCTTTGCTTAACATTGCTCAAGCCACATAATATTTGTTCTACTATTGTTTAATGTACTATTTGATATTTTGTCTTGTTAAAACTTGATTAAAGGTTTTTATTTTAGAAAAAATCATGGCATGATAAGTATGCGCATTTGTTATAACTATTTTAATGTTTTCACAAAAAACGAGTTGATAATGATGTGTGAAGACATTCGTAAATTCTTGTATTGTTTTTATCACTTGAATGTCGGCTTTAGGTAATATATGGTCTCGCATGACGGGCATGTTAATGGTTTTAGCGTATATGAACGTGTGTGTGTGCTTAAATGTGCACCACATTGTGTGCGATGTCTTATTTTTTTGTGACCTTATTGTTTTACGATAATTAGAGTTTAAATTTGAAGCCAATAAGATTTACCTGTATTGACGTCCTTAGAGAAATTTGTTTTTTCTGATTGGTTTAGTGATAGCTATGAATTTTATCTTAGGATCGTTAAACATTCAGACACTACGATATTATTACACTTTTTGACATATATATCAGAGTTATCGGTTATGGTTGATTATATTTTATAAAATGTGATCGTGGCGTCTGAATATTACTTGGTTTGTCGTGTGTGCAACGCACGTGTGTCAATATTCTGTATGTCTTTTAATATATCAATTAAATCCTATAAGGCACCGTGATCACGAATAAGTAATTCTACGAGGAGGAGTCATATATGTGGGGGAGTTTAACTGCTCCGAAAACGTGTCAAAGTGGTTGAGTGAGAAAAGAGAGAAATGTAGGAGAAAAGTTATCTTCAACTATAATAAATAAATATCTCAGGACAACTCACACACGGCATAATCTAAGCAATAGCTTGGTAGTACAAGTACCATAGTTGGTGATCAGATGACTGATAAACATAACATACACATATAAATTTTGAAATTCATACTTAAATAGATTTTTTTATACACCCAGATATACAGAACAAACATTCCTGTTCATCGCAGAAAAAAATGTACTGGGTGGGAATCGCAACAAATGAATTGACTCAGATGCTTGGACCAATTTTTTAAAAGCTCTCTTATTGTATTTATGGATAATCTTAATGGTATTTGTAGTATTTAAAAATGTTGCGTTAGTGTGATTTGTCTTCTGTGCTGACTCCTGACTTGTATTTAAGGTTGAAAGCGAATTATCATAAAAAAACCGAGATCGATCGTGAGCTGACCGTCGACATCGCAATGAGGTGGCACTGTGGTAACAGGGCTTTGAGACGGTTACAAAATAATTTAAACGTCAATGGTTTAAAGAAGAAAAAAACCTCTAAATTATTCTAAACTAATAATAGGTTTTGTACAGTTTCAAATCGATATGTAGTATACCGGTATGTAACCGGAAACAAGCCCTGTTCCCGGCGAATGGTAAAAGTGTGGTGGTGTTTGCCGCAGGCGGCGTCGCTAATGAGCTCGCAGCTCGCTCGGCAGCTGGTGGCGCCGCTGCCGCCGCCCCCCCGCCCCTACGTACGGACGCCCCGTTTGTACCACGCACTCAAACACCCGCTTCCCATCGATTGGCCGCTCGGGGCTCAGTACCATGCGCTCTCGCTGTTCGCACGCATTCACGGTTCCGGTTCTGTACCGGTTGTAACCGGTTCTTTCGGATTGGCTCGTGTGCTGATTTGATGCGTGGTGTTAATGAGTTTTGATCTGTTCTTGATGCGTTGATTACTATGTTGTGATTATAACTTTTTGCCTTGGGTCTCGCTATTTCTATAGTAGTGCAATAAGTACCGTAATACTTACACAGAGTAAATATTCCAACCAGAAGTTTGAATGAGATTTTATTCATTTCTTGTTAGTCGTGTCCACGATTCTTGTAATCGTCTGATCATGTTCATGGATCCGAAATATTTGTGAATACTGCAAAATGCTTACAAAGAGTACCCGTATCATATAAATGGATCCGAGTTTCGGGTTTGAATTAAAATCATTCATTTACCATCTAATGTATGCCACATTGGATGGTAATGAAAGATGATGGACTAAACCATATCCTTTTCTATCTTACGTCCACGTAGAACAGATCAAGTTAGGGCCTCTACGACGATAATCAGCATTTGATACAATTCCAATTGGCCATAACATGTACAGTGCCGGAATTTGCCACCGTTCTTGCATCAAATCATTTTCCTCAGGTCTTTAAAGATTTTTATAAAGTATTGTGCCGTAAGATTCGAAGCCCAACTATATTATGAGGATGGGCATGATATTGTATTGTATTGATATTGTAATTTCTTGTCTGTCTCTGGTACTACTTACAGAAGATATTTTATTAAAAATAACCTAGTAAACGTTGCAAGACCCGTTAATGTTAATGGTTTTCCTCGTTATTTCATATAGATATTTATCATCACAATTCATCGGCTATGATGCGATGCAAGGGCGCATTTCATTCGATTCGATGCATTCAAAGATTCGAATGACCGAATCGAATGTAAGAACGACGAGGGTCAAACTCATCCGTGGTTTTGGCTTCATTTAATTTATTCAAATAATACCCACTTGCTTAACGAAATTTCAAGCTATCACTGTTAATTTTTCTTCAATTTTTCGTTTTTAACTAAATTTTTTGGCTTGCGGTGTGATTAATTGGCTTTATCACTATCGTCGATGTAAATATTCGACGTCGTATCGAACCAAAACCCGTCTACCCGCTGTTTCAAAATTTAACAAATTTAATTTAAACATGGAAGTCAAGGTTTAGAGTGTGTGGTGGTGGCTTTATATGACAAAAATATTGTTCACGGATTCATTTGCATGCTTTCACAGATACCATGTAAGCTAGTTGTAAGCGTTATAGAGTCGTAGCTTTGTTTTATTGTGGTACAGTTTTGTTTGACGCCGTCTCAACGCAGCGCGCGGTGACGTCATCCGAAACATTGTTACGATTCCGTCGATATAGTTGTTTTGTTGTTCATCTATTATTATCATTTTTATGTACACGTCTGTGGTAGCGGCCATCTTGTAAATAATCGACTTGAATGACAGACAAATTGTTTTATGAAAATATTTGAAAATTCATATTATTTTATATAATTTAAGATATATGATAAACATAGTCTGACGTTCAGTTTTAGTACGAAATATTTTTAGTAATTAGAAATATTTCGTATCTTGGCCTCAGGTATACTTACGTTCGTGTCGACTGACTTTCATAATAAAATGATTAGCATTGATTCACCTTTCTTTATATTTAGTAATGTATAACTCTTTTTTTGCTAATGTACCTACCTAGTTAGTTTTGTAAGATGAAGTGATTCGGCACGGCCAAGCATAGACAGTACCTACGAGAGGAATGTCGATTTTCGTCACTACTCCTGAAGTAAACCTCATTGATCCATTTGCTTATTGTTAAGTTTGTTCAGTGTTAATCATATTTGTCTATCCCATTTCGACATCACTCCCAAGGTTCGATATAAAGTCGGTGGAGGAGTTTTATGATGACGTATGGCATGTTTGAGATGTATAACGTTATAATATGTGCAGTACGGCGGCGGCAAGGGCGGTGCGGTTGCTGCGGGGGCTCCGGGCGCGGCGGCGGTGGGCGCCCCGCGGCGGCACCCGGACTTCGCCAAGGGCGAGGGCTTCGCGGCGGGCCCCGCGCCGGTCGCCGCGCGCTTCGCCCCGCCCGCCTGGGGCGGTGGCTTCCCGCGCGGAGCTGCGCCTGCACCCGCGCCCGCGTGGCGGCCTGGCGCGCCTCACCAGCAGATGCACAGCGCGCCGCATGCGCAACCCCCCTGGCCGCATCAGCCGCAACATCAGTACCAACCGCCGGTCAGTATTATTGTACGACAAGTGGTGGAAAAATAAGGTTTATTATCCACACTCGAAACAATTGTTAAACAATTAAATTACTGAAGAGCATTTTAGTATACAATATTTTTTCCTACCGACAGGGTTCCGGTCAAGCGGTAGGTCCCGGACAGATAAAGCGAGAACTGACATTTCCCGCCGAATGCGTGGAGGCCACCGTTCCCTCAGGCGAGACGCGGCGCCGCCTAACGAAAACCGACGTGGCGCCCGTCGACGCGTGGCGCATCATGATGGCGCTCAAGTCTGGCCAGCTCGCCGAGACTTGCTGGGCACTCGACATCCTCAACATTCTACTGTTCGACGACAACTGCATAGGCTACTTTGGCCTGCAGAACATGCCGGGCCTGCTGGAGCTGTTGCTCGAACACTTCCACCGGAGTCTCAGTGACGCGTTTGATGCGCCGCCCTTGGAGGCGGAGCCCTCCTGGTACGCCCCGCCGACGCCCGCGGAGCCTCCGGCTAAGGCGCGGCGGAGACTCGAGCCACCCGATCCGCTCGACCGCGTGCGACTGCTCGACGGCCACAACTACACGCTCGAGACGCGCCGCCGCCAGCCGGTCACCTACCGCCAGCCCGCTGAGGCCGAGGAGGACCTTCTTGCGCCCGACGATTGCGATTCGGACACGGAACGCGTTGAGGACACCCTCGAGCCCTGGCAGTTTGGCGGAGACGCCTACGTCACGCCCTGCTTTCGCGGCGAGTTCGTGCCGCTGCCCTTCGTGCGACTGCTACCCGGCGAGCGCGCGCCCTCGCCCCCCGCACCGCCCGCCGCCGCGTCCCCCGCGCGGCTGGATCCCGACCCGCGGGCACCCGACGCCCCCGACCCTCCCGACACCGAGCCGGACGCAGAGGGCGACGGCGACGGGGACGGCGACGCCGACAACCTGGAGGCCGAGCCGATGGAGCTTGAGCCGGAGCGCCGTCCGACCCTCCTGATTCGAGATCCCGCCGGGGTGCTCAAGCGGCGCCGGATCGAGGACTACGAGGACGAATGCTACACGCGCGACGAGCCGAGCCTGAACCTGGTCAACGAGTCACGGGACGCTCTGGCGAAGAGGTGCATAGCGTTATCGAATATCCTCCGCGGGCTCACCTTCGTGCCGGGGAATGAGGCGGAGTTCTCGCGGTCTGGTGCGTTCCTCGCACTCGCCGGCAAGCTGTTGCTGCTCCACCACGAGCATGCGCCACGGGCTGCGCGCGCCCGAGCTTACGAGCGGGCTGCGCGCGACGAGTCCGACGCGGACGCGTGCTGCTCGAGCCTGCGCGGTGAGGGCGAGTGGTGGTGGGACACGCTCGCCCAGCTGCGGGAGGACGCGCTCGTCTGCTGCGCGAACATCGCCGGCGGCGTCGAGCTCGCAGGGCAACCAGAGGCGGTCGCGCGGCCGCTGCTCGACGGCCTGTTGCACTGGAGCGTGTGTCCGGCGGCGGTAGCGGGCGACGCGCCCCCCGCGGCCGCGGCCGGCTCCCCGCTGTCGCCGCGACGTCTCGCGCTCGAAGCGCTGTGCAAGCTGTGCGTGACGGACGCGAACGTGGACCTCGTGCTCGCAACGCCACCGCGCGGGCGCATCGCGGCGCTGTGTGCGGGGCTCGCGCGCGACCTATGCAGGCCGGAGCGGCCGGTGGTGCGCGAGTTCGCGGTGAACCTGCTGCACTACCTGGCTGGCGCAGGCGGAGAGGCGGCGCGTGAGGTGGCTTTGCACGCGCCGGCGGTGGCGCAGCTAGTGGCGTTCATCGAGCGCGCGGAGCAGACGGCGCTGGGCGTGGCCAATCAGCACGGCGTGGCGGCGCTGCGCGACAACCCGGACGCAATGGGCACTTCGCTGGACATGCTGCGGCGCGCGGCGGCCACGCTACGGCGACTGGCCGAGCGCGCCGAGAACCGGCCGCTGATCCGGCGCCACGAGCGACGGCTGCTGTCGCTCGTCATGTCGCAGATCCTGGACCAGAAGGTGGCGCACGAGCTGGCGGACGTGCTGTTCCACTGCAGCCGGGGTGCGCGCGACGGCGACGCGGACGACCAGTGACAGTGACGTCAGTGAGCAGTGCGCGGACGCTCGCCGCCGGTACCGCAGGGTACGCGTGTACATATAGTGATACGGTGAGGCGCCCCCGCCCCCGCCGTCCGAACTGTTAGCCTGTACAATCTGATTTTTGTTATTTATGTCCGTGATGATTTATTTACAAGAATGTCGATGTGCTATCGATCGATTTCTATTGTTCGATTGAGAAACAGATGTATTATAACTCGTAATTTTGATTTTTATAATAAAATGGGACTTGAATCTGTTTATTGGTTTTATGATGGAGATTTTATACCGAGTACCTATAGCGCCTTGTTTATAAGGGAATAAGTAGTGAAGGAGTGTGAGGAGCTTAAATTGGGATAATTTTTTAATTAAGTTTAATGTGAATTATTACAATAATCTATAATATATTGAAATTGAACCTGATTTTATTTTTTTTCTGAATTGGCATTTTACGACTAAAGCACCTTTTACAAATATTGACA
>DWKC01001415.1:0-10131 GCA_018249195.1 Racta chiria
GTATATAACGTGCATAATATAGGAGAGAAACACTGATAGTATTAGGCGTTTCTAATGTGATGTTGCAAATAAACACATTTGCGGTTATATCGCAAACGTTGGCCGAACCCTACGAGATAGATCAAAACAATGTACTAGAAAGAAAGAAAGAAAAACATTTATTCTACAGTATTGTACGCCCTAAAAAGGTCTACAAAAAAGTCAGCGACGGTATATATCTATCTCTTAGGGACAACCCACAATGACTATTTTTTATCATTTACTTACGAAGCGATTTTAAGCAACTCAGCATTAATCCCTATTTAATTAAGTACCTTAAATACATTGTGCAAAGAGCTGTGAACGTTGTATATAAAGACATTCTGTAGTATATTTAATATTAGCATTGCACCCGTGCGAAGCAGGGGCAGGTGGTTAGTAATTAATTATTATTTTGAAATTGACGTGACATCAGAAACAGTTACTGCATTGATTCAAGAATTATGTAATCTATTGACTATTATGAATGTATGTAACTAAGGGTTTGGATAGCAGTCGCTAAGAAATGTCGGAAACGTTTCGAGCGGCATTAATAGGTACTTCTGATACTTCACTTGTTCAAACCCCCTCTATTATTCTGCATTGGATCAGCGTCTTTTTAATGCAGAATATTTAGTTACTCAGTATAGTTTAAATTTAATATACTATTATTTTTCATATTCGTGTTTCATTCCATACTATCATATTAAAATAGTTTTAATTACATTACATTAGATGTAATTTTATGCCAGTACGAACGGCAACCCTAGAACAGCGAGAGGGTGGCATTTCGCCCCTTAGTAAATAATAACCACCGCGCTACGTCGTCGCGAGGGCGCATTGCACCCTTCCGTACAGCATTTGTGGTCCCGCGGTAGGGGAGGATTTTGTCTGTCACTTTTTGGAAACAAATTTATGCGATTTTCGGTCCGTACCTAGTTATCCATAACACGTTATGGTAGTAATCGTTTCGGGGGTACCTTTGACTGCTTAATTTTTGCTTCAGTTAGTGATAGTATCCATACCTCTTGGTATGTATTTATATAATCATCAAAAAGTTGGGTAGTTTTAAAGATTTAAACATATGTATGCAGGGACAAACAGCGTCACGGGACTTTGTTTTATATTATGTATTATAAAGTTTCAGTATATATCAATTTCCATATATTAATAATAAGATTTACAGTAATTATAATTTGATTTTAACTTTGTTGTAAAATATTTGGTCTTTAGTGATTTCTTATTACTTATACGAACAGTTCAAATTTAACACAACTTTTTTCATAAACTCTTCACAACACACTGTCAATATCCAAGTGAATATCATCCTTACTCTGTTTAATCTTCAGTCAATAATCCTTTGGGCTAGGAGTGGCCCACTTCATTATATTGTTCCAACGAAATTACGACAAATAAGGAAATCCGCGGGGAAAATATTTTCTATCAGCTTAGGGAAGGCGGATAAGCCACGGTTGCCTGACTGGTACTTTTGTTGATAATCAATGACTATTCTAGAATTTTGCGTTTCTTTGCTTTTCTTTTTATAATACTAATGAAAAATGATATAACTACTAATTCTTCACTTTTTTTAGTATTTGTGGTATAATCAGATTAAACTATTACGGTTAAAGAGCCCGATGAATGTATGGACGTACGGACGGATAGATGGTCTGACATCGAAGTGTTAATAGAATTCCCTTTTCACCCTATGGCTCATCCACAGAAATTCCAAAAAAATAAATAGGTAATATTTATTAGAAAGCTTTAAATTATGTGCACATACTGTAATTAACATTATATATTTTAATCAATGGCTTGGGATTTTAGTTCTCCAACTGATTATAAATCTTGTTTTATTGCCGGCTAGGCTTGTAATGTGACTTATAAAGAGATTCATATATAGAAAATAACTCAGCAATTAAAGTACTACATTGGAATTAGTAGGTAATCAAGAGGATTAGAGAATCGATACCAATACCTCCTCAACAAGTCCCCCCCTCCCCCACCTCAGCCGAGGCAAAGGCACGCATGCCATTCGAGGTTTTCGGTCCTGATCGGTTATCGGTTCAACGAGCACAGTGAAAGATTTAGGTACCATATTAAACCCAAGAGTGACTCTGAAATGAGGCCAACATAATGGGAGCTCAGATCCGTGGGTTGATGACCTATAAACCGTATCTATCTGCGTAGCTTTGAGCATCTCATTTCTTTTTATTCTCACTTTTCTACCCTATGGAAATAAACCATCGTAGACTAGTGGCAACTTATCAGTTCGATTTTGTTCCTACGTATTTACTACTAAGACTTTCCCGCGACTACGTCCGCGTGGATATGTATTCTTCCCTCTCCACAGTTAACACCACAAATGCATGAATATAAATGTTCATGGTTCTACTTTGTAACCCCTATCTGTCCCACTACTGGGCTTGAGTCTCTACTCACAATGTAGGGATGTGTATGGGTTTGTCAGATTATAATATCATAAAAAAAAACACTGCCGATCACTGACAACCGACGCAAGCCGCTAGGATGAGTTCTTCAAAAACTAAACAGTATTGGTTGTGATAAATTGTCGAACATTTTGCGCAATACAAACTTTCTAACCACTTGTAACTAATGTCAATATAAATTGCTTTGCAACAGAAATTGTTCAAGTGTCAGGAACTAAATCGATATCTCTCGTACTTCGTTTCAATATCCGCCCTACGAACAATGATCAATTTGGATCCAATTAAATATGATTCAGTGAGAAACAATGAAAAGCCGAGAATGGTATTCAACAGGAATATTATTATACTCAAACATACAAACGACCTTTAGCCTAGTCGGTAGAAACCCTGCCTAATAAGCGAGGGGTCCCGGTTCGATTTCCAGCAGGGGCAGACTTTTAAGCGATAGACGACTGGCCTATTGGTCTAGAGGTTAGAAATCCTGACTGCTAACGACAGCCACCACGTACCATCATGTGGCTTACCTGGTCGTTCATACGAGTAGCATTTTCCAATAAAAAGGTACTTATTGGAAACGAAATATCTATTCCATACATCACGCGCCAATTTTCGAGATCAGCTCACGTTGACTTCTCTCCTAAACCACAAGCTTCGCAATCATTAGTCTGATTAATGAGTCGACGGTTGGATTATGCGCTAATTCCGCAAAAAGACCCTATCTTTGAAAAAACTCAGCAGCGGCGCACGCCGTACCGTCATATATCTCGCAGTTTTAAATTTCACGCTCACAGTTTCGATTTTCCCTTAATTTCAGAAGCACTGAAAGTTGATGAAGCATTTAACGGCTAGAGGAACCGGTGTACGAATAATTTCCATTTTATGAAACGTAAAGTTAGTTTTGAATAGGCAGTAAATACTGAAACTTTATGGGCGAAATTTAGAATATTACGACTGAACAGTTTAAAGTGTATATTAGTTTCGAGTGTTATACAATTTGTGATATTGTAAATAAGTAGGATTTGTATCAGTAGTTCGGTTTAAGTTTCATAAGAACGACATAGCGTAGACGCTTCATGTAACGTAGGGATTCTACTAGCAAAAACCGGCGATATAACAAACACACACACAATGCCCAATTTAGGGTTCCGTAGTTGACTTTATCACTCCTTACCCAGTAGAGGCGACCCATTCTACATATTTTTTATTGAAAATTCAAATAAGCTTTTGTTTTGTGTTATTTTAAAATTATTAGAACAAATATAAATTAATTATAAATTGAGGTACCAATGACCCTTAAAAAAATCACTTTACAGCTGAATATTTCGAAAACGGATCCCAAAATGAAAAAAGAGGAGTCGTGTTTCGGCTGGGGCTTCAGAGCCAGTTCTCCTCTTCTTCCTCCCTGGCCTTCAGCAATTTTCCTTCTCATTCTTCTTCTGTCACTAGTTCTAAAGCGGTATGTTTTTGGTCTCTTTCAGATCTGTTACTGTCAATATTGCTTTGCTTCAGTGATGTAATGCTTCCTTTATTTCTTTGTCTTCCCGAGCCTGCGTTCGTCTAATACTTCCTTTCTGGCAGGCAACGCGTTAGCGATACCCCAGCCTGGTGTTACCAACTGGATTTGAACCCAGTGAAAGAGACCAACGTTCAACTTTCAAGCTATCACTGCTTAGCAAGTTGATTAAAATGTGTCAAAAATCTTATATAGATATAAAAGCCATACGATATGCAGATATCCCGAGAAGTAAATAAAGTAGATGTAGATAGTATTTTACCATCTTAGACAGCTGCCGACACAAACGGAACGTGGATAAACTGCGAAATAGTTTTCAAATTTACTACTACAAGTTTTACTACCGAAGCTTCGAATCCGTGCATGCGTAGATTTTCACCTCGAGCTGGGGTCAAAGCAAATTCGACGTCTTTGCAAAGTTAAGATAAGGATTCCACGTGAATATTCTTATATACGCCAAGGCCGTAGCCAGGGATTTCCTTCCTTTTTTGAACTCCTACCGATAAGTAAAAAATAAACGATTTTATATTGTATATTATCTGTCACTGAGAAGCAGTTATTTTATATTGTATATTATCTGTCACTGAGAAGCAGTGTACGTAGATGATTAAGGGGTAAAAATGTTTTTTTATAAAATTGTGTTGCTTGTTTTTCTCCCAGCGGGAAATTGGGATGTTGTAAGTTTGACATGTCTGTCTTTGGCATCTCATTAAAAATCATTTTTGGAGTATCTGATGATAAAATTTATAATATTTAAATCCCCCCTTAGCAAATATTGAGCTGTTACTGTAGTCTACCATTATTTCACTATTTTGGATGGATTATAACATTATGTATATAATAACAACGTCTGCCGGATCAGCTAGTACAGTACTTTGTTCTTATTATTGCACGTAGCAGAAGACGATATATATTTATTATTAATTTCGCTCTCCCACGCCTTGACATCACAATTTCCAAACGTCAACATCCAGTCAAGAGCTTAACATTAACCCGCAAATTTATACTGTCATCACGTGGGCTTATATAAACAAACTAGCCAAGCAAACAATTTCGTTTCCATCATTAAATATTCACAACAAGAACAGTAAATCATTCTCGCCACCTCCTAAGATGTCATCCGTAAACGACTTGAGCCGGCACTATCCACGAAAATTAAATTGTGTTTCCGTGTTGTGTTTCCTCGCATCATGTCCGTATAATAAATTGCTAAAGCTGATACGAGAGAGACATTTGGAGAAAATGAGCGCATTAGCAAAGTGAATACGTGTTCCAAATAAGTTTGTTTTATTGTTGCGATTTTATTATCATTAATGATATACGGTGCCTATATAATAATGATGCATTTTTGGTTAGGTTATTAAATTGTAACAGTGGGTCTGTTTGTACTCTTGGAACGGTATTCTACATGTTGTTATGGTAAATGATAGACTGCAGTGCACATAGCCCGGTGACTTTTATCGATCCGGAGTGATCGACAAAGTAAAGCACACATGGGCACGGTCTGTAGTTGGTTCGGTGACCGCTAGGGGCAAAATGTGGAGCGTCTCCGTGCTTCGGAGGGCACGTGAAACCGTCGGTTCCGGTCCGAACCTTTATTAGAAAGAAAGAAAAGTGGTGAATAATGTAAGTAATATAAGGACATATAAGTGGTTTCCATTGCAGCAGATAACAGAAAAATCGTAAAATCGTATGTTTAAAAGTTTATTTATTGTACCTAATTTCATAGAACTCTGAGCAGCGGTGTACAGCATGAAACCTGCCTGACGCAGCGGCAAGCAAAAGCTAATATTATAAATAAAATTATAACACTTTGCTTAGGTAAGGGATACTTTACAATATTTATTCGTTAACCACAAAGTAAACGTGACTTGCAAACGTACAAAGATTGTAAGGAATTCGCGAGGGATAAAATATTTATTTTCCACGGCAACATATTTTTTGTGTACTCACCCAAGAACCTTTTATGTAAATTAACAAATATGTGTACGTATGAAAAATCACCGAGCCGAACAACCCTTTCAAGCAAAGCCACATAAATAGCTTACCGAGGTCAGGTACTTCGTTCCTCATTCGAACATACGAGTATTTTGGTACTCTGCAGAGTACCGAACGTCCTCTCCCGACGTCGCGACTGATGGGGAATGGGATGGATAAGTCACGTTTGGTGTTATGAATCAAAATACACCGCCTGCCATACCGGTCCAAGATTCGATTTCCAACCGCAGACATTTTTGTAACAGATTAATGTTTGTTCCCAGTTTGAGGTGTTATTTGACATCTGTATATGTTGTTCATAGCACTCAGTACATAAATCACATAATTGTCCGTAACATGCCAAAATATACAGTCCCCGATTAGTCGAGAATAAAATCTTAATTTCTCATCATAACGTACATAAAATAAATCTGTAACTGCTCGCTGTCTATATGTGAAAGAAATATGGAAGAAACTTATAGGGGGGTTTGATTAATGTATAGAACCCAAAACAACCATTTTTAGATGTTTTGTCTGTTTGTCTGTTAATCTGTTCGTCTGTGGCTTTCTTCGCGCTAATCTAGAAACGGCAGCTACGATTTGAACGCGTTTTACACTGTTGTATTAGGCTAAGTTTGGATTGACATTTAGGGGTATTTTATTGCAATCGGTGCACAATTAAAAAATATATGACAATTTAAAGAATTCCGTCCATACAAGTTCCGCACGAACGGAGCTGCGAGCAAAGGTACACTAGTACGAGATAGGCTACACTCGTAGATACACTAGTATCACAATAATTTTCTTACATTTCACTAGTTACCAGAAGCACAAATCATTTCCTCATGATAAAAAATCTGGTATGAAATGTACAGATATATGTACATATTTCAACTTTTTCCTTCCCTCCGGTAAACTCGGTGAAAATCGGGTTTGACAGACAGACACATGAGTTATCCTATAAGCTTTCCGTTTTATCATCGGTAACAGAACCCTAAAAGGAGATTCACGTAATACCCATGCCATTAATTCCATTATAAATGTTTTTGTAAAATAAACGATAAGAAGGCGTGTAAAATAATATTTTATGCCTCATCAAAGTTTTGCAGCATGCAGCCGAACTCGTAACAGCGTGGTGGAATATGCTCTAGACCTTCTTAACCATGAAGAACTATGAAGTACTCAATATGGGCCATTGACGAGCTGAAGAAAAACCAAAACGAGCTGGCGGACGAACTGATGGTAAATAGAAACTGCCGCTTATAGACGCAACACTGGATGCGTAACCGAGAAAAAAGCAACGGAGTCGCATGCCGTAGCACTGTGGGATTCCAGCGTAGCACTCAGGCTCCATATACAAGTACGTGGTGGGAAGTGTCTTACAAACCTAATCGAAGACCAGATATCAATATTGTCTTAGTGGAAGCTGTTATTACGACGAGTATATGGCGCATTGAGCGTATCAAATTATAAAGTTCATTTTATCATTCCCCTTTTGTTTGTTGTTAAACGCATTACAAATATTTTCCTCCTGAAAAACTCACAGTTTGACTAAATAACTACGAGAACAGTTGTACCCTAGTGAACAAAATGCAGCAATACTGCATATTTTAACATGGTATATCCTTTTTTATCTTTTGCACATGTGTCTCGATTAACCTGGTCGGTGATCCTGCTTGCGAAGGGTACAAGAATATGATTCTCGTCGTATGCGACAAATTAATAAATAATGACAATAACGAAATGTTATTAGGGTTTTGTACTACGCATATCGCTAAAGAATCTGGATCATTTTGTAATTCCACGATAATAGGCCCTTCTATTTAATTCTACTTCTTCTCGGAAACAAGACAAGCAAGTTTTTCCTTAACGCTTAGGTGATAAAGTACACCCTAAAAGTTAGGCAACTGAGTCAAAAAGGCGAGGGAAACATCTAATAAAATCCAGTAATAAGACAGTCTGCCAACTTGATAACATTTCGTTAGGGAAAGTTTTATCATTTCGAATTTAGGATTGTGAAATTTTACTAATGGAACAAGGAATTCGTCGGCCGTTTTAATGATGAAACTTTATATAAAACTGGCGTTGTCTTTTCGGTACGTATTTTAAGAAATAACGCTAATATGGAACATTCTGAGACAGTTCATTTTACAAAGTACTAAACGAATATTTCTTAAGCTGGCTTCCTACGGTGCGTGATTCCGTGATCTAGAATCTACATAATTATAAACTATAAATTTAATATGATTATTCATGTATAATAATTATTAGCAACCTACGCCAACGCACGATGACGGATACGTCTACGCTACCACGCTGTGTTTCTACGGTGTGGGCATGTGGCTCGTCACGTGCCGTAAGTAAAGTTACATACCGTGGGAAACCTACAGAATAACATTTTCAAGTCACACTGTAATTTTCTCATTGTATGACCACTTCTTTGTTTTAAAAGAGTACCGTTCTGTAAGAGTAAAGTTCTGGCCTACACTAGCGTATTTGGCAAAGCCGATGAAAACAAGTATAGATATTGTCTACCGAGACATTACCGTGGCATTACCGTGGGATTGGTCACGGATTTTTAAATTAGTATCCAAATGTAGGGTTACTTAATGTATTATTATATTTAATCATATTAACTAAAAACTATCGATACGTGAGTTACTTCCTATTATGAAATAATAATAACTTTGATTTTGAAAAACTTTTACATTAGTTATAAAAAATGCTTAACAACATACACCTCTGTATGTCTCATATGTAACGCTTCGGACTACGTGTTGAATAGCTAATCTTCATACATATAATAAATCTGTAGCTGATCGCAATCTCTACATAGAAGATATGTGAAGGAAACTTATAGGGGAGGTTTGTAGTAAGTTATAGAAACCAATACAACCATTTTTAGAATTTTTCTGTTTATCTGTTGGTCTGTGCCATTGTTTGCGCTAATCTCAGAAACGGCTTACCCGATATGAATAGGGTTTTCACTGACGGGCTAAACTTAGATTGATACTTATGGGTATTTTATTAAAATCGATCCCCACATAAAAATGATATGAAAATTTCAAGAATTCTGTCTATACAAAGCCCGTGCAAACGGGAGTCGCCGGCTCGGCTAGTTTCAAATAAAGCTATTGAGGACATCCGTTAGTGACGTTAATAGATTTTACTCGTGACAATGGCAAAGTTGATACGATCTAATAAAACTTTCATCAGTTCACTAAAGTCAGTTAACATATAGATATTCGATTTAGAGACTGTTCTCGGAGCCGAACTAGTTGAATATCTCGATAATCAAAGCTTTCTCGAAAGCGACAATAGGGATAAAGGTTAAATAAAAAATATACAGTTCTCTGCAGCAGACTTCCCTACTTTTTCTCCACTTTTCAGTCATCTTCCTTCACATTCTTCTGTCACCTCTGTACCAGTTGTTGTCAGTGCGTCAGGAGTCCGTTGATGGCATTATTGCCCTCGGTTATTTCAGAAGCGCTTACGGATGCAAAAAAAAATCTACATCTTCCTACCAACTTTGGTCGTTGTTCTTAGCCGACATCGCGTTACCGCTTAGTGCTGCTAACTGCTAACTGCTAACTGCTTAGTGCTTACGTCCATGGGCTGCGGTTAACACTTACCATTAGGTGGCATGTCAGCTAGTTGCCCCGCTCATAAAATAAAAAGACAAACTCGGTGTTGTCGTGACATTAAGTAATATCATCTAGTCTGCACATATCTGAGAAATTTCATCGAAATAAAATGAATAGAACTAGGTGAAATCCACGTTATAATATAGAAAGTGACAAATTGACTTTAAAATCGAATTCCGCAAAAGCACTAAACTCTCATTTCACATAACAGGGTTCGAATAAGCTTACCACTAATCAGGTGTGTCAAATTCTGCGGTAACATAACTGAATTGTTCGAACCATATGTATAGGTTGTGAGTATCCTACCGTGCACAGTCTACGATAGACGTAAAATCTAATAAATAGGTATGACCGGCCTGTTGCTGTTGGTTAGTGAACCTGACCGCTAAGCCGGAGGCCATGGGTACGATTCCCACGCAGGACAAACTTTTCTGTGATGAACAGAAATGTTTGGTTTGTGTGTCTAGGTGTAATCTATATACATAAAAATGAATGGTGAAATGTGTTGCTAGCGCAGAACTTGAGAACG
>DWKC01001416.1:0-10130 GCA_018249195.1 Racta chiria
GCTCCAGCCGATCCAGGTGGACGCTGACCCCGGCGTACCCAAACATCAGGGTCTGGAGGAAGCCTCCCATACCCGTGAAGAAGTTCACGGCGCCCACTTTTGGGCGTCTTAGTTCACTCCATATCTTTAAAACAACAGAATTATTATCATTGGCTGAGACGGATAGGTATGGTAAGCGGCACGAGTGTTACGTACAGAGGAACATAGGTGTGGGTAATGCACGGTTTTGGCCAATGCATGCAGCCTTATCGTGGGCGTCATTGACCATCACCAGGTACGAAAAGCTCATCCGTTTGACCTTCACTTTTAATTAAAATCTAGAATGCTCCGGCCTTCCTCTACCTTGAACGGCTCCCGGACATATCCCTGGAAGCTCCTGTTGAACAGGTCTGCAGCGTGGTGGTTGTCGAGTCGGAGCTCGCCGATGGTGTGCATACTCCATGTCATGGCGGGGCCGTCGTCCCTGGTCACTGACTCGTAGTACGATAGGTCATTGGCTCTCGTTGAACTGTAATAAAGTTCACATAAGACCAAATTGTTAGTAGTGACAATGTGAGGCGGTTCCAGATTCGGTTCTCTAGCAGATGTTTATGTAAGACTAGCTGACAAGACAAGCGTTATTCTGCCCTATAAATGATCGACTTTTACCCGTGGGCCCGCTGGAATACCGTGATCCGGGATAAAACGTCTCCTAAGAGTAATCTCTGTGTAGAAGACCCGCTAGTAAATTAACTTTCAAAAAGAACCTCAGGACCTTTTCATATTAATGGTGACCAACTTCATCACAGACATCTCCTCTCAAACATAATTTAATTACTTTTTTTTGTATGTAGTGTTGAGTATATTATGTATATATTATGTATATGTTTATTAATATGTGTGTATTGATATGTATGTATTTATTTATATTTAAATATAGAGTCGTATATACGTTTCTGTTTCGTCCATTTGTTAGCTGGTAAAGTATGAATAAGCATAAAGCTTGCCATTTGTACCATATTGTTGTTGTGTTAAAGGTGAACAATACAGCAAGGGCTGTCTGCTCATCCTAAGTTCGGATTGGTGGAGGGAAAGTAGTTTTAACATAAACTGTCTTAATATTAGTGTAAAAATGTTACGTAATTTATCTATCTATTTCCTTAATTATTTACTTTAGTCTTCAGTTAATTCTAGTTACTTTAACAATAAGACACTAATTGTTGGGTAAATAAATATAATAACTAGTTCATCTATATCAGGGGTCACCAAATGGCGGACCACGGTCCGCATCCGGACCGCCGAGCCATTCTGTGCGGACCGCGAGATCACAGCAACTTGGACTACAGAGTACATAATTTGATAAAAAATTAAATGTATCCTTGTTGTTTTTGTCGACATCAATTCAAAAACTGCCGCGCGAAGTGACGAGAGAGAAAGAGTTTGCGGACTGCGAAAGCGTTGATTGTCGCGGTGGAGATGTCCGGACCACGATGGTCATTTCATTTATCAAAACGGACCCCGATCGAAACTAATTGGCGACCCCTGCTCTATACTCTATGGGGAGGCTCTCTGGGCCTGTGGCTTGCCGGTAAAAAATGTCTTCATGGGTGTAATTGCAGGATGTGCTCATATTATATTATTAAATACAATAAGTCTGAATAAAGCCAATAGTATTTAATTAACGAACAGGACAATAATAAAACTTTTATTAAGTCGACAGGCTATAGCTCCCGTACTGCTTACACCAACATTTAATAATTAAAACTATGCGACAGAAAGCTACATTACCAACTGATAGGGCATCAGTTCAATACGTGGAAAACGATATCTATATGACTAATCATTCTGATTCGTTTTTAATGGAAGTTATCTGCTAGTACGTCTCTACTGTGCTCCTGAAGGCCAAAGTTTACGCACTTATTGCTTGATAGTCGAAAATCTGGGTAGGTCATCATTGCAACCCATAATTGTCCAACTAATGTCCAACTCTACTCTCAATGTGAGGCGTGTAGGCCATAGTCCACCGTTGGCAATTGGATTGGTAGACTTTAGACACCTTTGAGATCTTTATTGAGAACTCTCGGGAGTGCAGGTTACCTCACGATGTTTTCCTTCACTGCAGCAAGTGATAATCAACTTCTGATACGCACGTAATTTAGAAAATTAGAGGCGCGCGCAGCAGGATTTCAACCCGGGACCAGGAGGTTCTAGAGACCAACGTTCAAACCGTTAGGCTATTACTGTTTTTTGGCTGGGGAGGTACGGCTGTTGTATTCCCCAGAAACAAATAAAGAAGAATTAAACGGTGGAGTTTTCTGTAGGCTGAGAATCTGAGGTCCATGCTCAGTACTGCAGTAGGCTTTTAGGGAGCTCATAGTTCAGTGTAGATTCATAGCGCCTGTAGCAGTGACCCGACATTGTATTATAACACACGAATCAATTTAGTTACCTACACCTAAATTTCAGGCGTTTTTTACTCTGCTTGGGTTTTTTAATAATAAAAATAATTATTTCCTTTAACGTATAATTCGACACATAACATAAAACACGATTATTCAACAAACATTTATTATTGCTAAGTATTAATAGAAAAACTTATTGTTGTGGTTAATTCACCGAATATTGAAAAAAAATCAACAGAATTCATCTTTAGCACAAATCACTAGACACAGATGGCACCACTCACCACACTCGTCAAAGCGAGGCCTTCAGCATAATAATACTAAAATTACTAATAAAACACAAGGAATACATATAATACATCTGTAACTGATCGCTGTCTCTACATGCAAGATATATGGACGAAACTTAACGGGGGGTTTGTAGTAAGGAAAAGGAGCCAAAACAACCATTTTTAGATTTTTTGTCTGTTTATCTGTTTCTTTGTTTGTCTGTGTCTTTGTGCGCTCTAATCTCAGAGACGGTTGAACCGATTTGAATGCGGGTTTCACTGATGTAATGGGCTAAGATTAAGCTTGGACTTTGACACTTAAGGGTATTTTTATTGCAATCGATGCACAAACAAAAAAGATATGAAAATTTAAAGAAGTCCGTCTACAAATTCCGTACGAACGGAATCGCGGGCTCAGCTAGTAAAAAATATGTTACAATAAATACAAGAGCACCATTGTGTAAACAATTCAATCAGTTAAAGTAGGTAGGCAAAGTATTGAAACTCAAACCAAAACAAAAAATAACTTATTTAATTATCCTTTTTATATATTACTTGATAGATAAAAAAACAAATGTTTAATACATTCGCTCTGTACATTGACCTGATCGTAAATAATTTATACCGATCTTAATTTATTCTCCATTTTCTTTCTTAAATTTTCTCAATTATCAACTAGTACATTTTTAAAATGATTTACTATAATGGAACTTAAAAAATAATAATTTCATTCTAGTTTTACTATTTACAAAACGATTCTAATAATATTCCTAAAAAACTAGAAATACGCATTGAAATGAGGTATTTTTATATCAATAAAACTAACAGTAAATAATAATACAGGGTGGCTAAATAAGAACAATACAATAGTTGATATTTTTACACCAATTAAAAAATACCTGATATTTTTTTTACAAAAACTTTGTTATGCCTCGCTATTTGTGTAATCAATGCTATTATTTATTATATATTATCCAATTTTTCTGATGTTCACGGGGGCTACATAGCATCATGACTCAAAAAAGAATTCTTCTCTTGCTTCGTAACAAATGTGACCTCTTTTCATTGCATTTTTCATTTCGTTTTCGCACACTTCTAGTGGCGTCCCTTTGCGAGAGTCTGGAATATTTATTTCTAAGTCAATAAGAATCACGGCCTGTTAGCGTGTCCGTTTAGCCCAGCCAAATAACTAGGTGCGATTTTTGCTGACACAACCAAGAAGCTGGCTTAATGGAAAGTTAATGAATACCACTAATAATATTGGTAAGGTAATAATAACGTTAATATTTAAAGATAAAAAGGTAGGCCTAATAAAAAAAGTATTCGTGCAAATATATCTTGTATTTTTGATTCAGTGTCATTATTATTTTGATTTAAAGTTGTTTCGTTTCGCCACCTTGTATTTAAAAAGCAATATTTTTTCACTTTGAACGGTTTTTACCGTCGTTAATTAATGTACATACTGAAGAGTTTGTGACCGTTAGTGGAAAAAAAATCATGAGCGGTTCCGTGGTTCAGAGGGCACGTAAAGCCATCGGTCACATTTGTTACTATCAAATAGCAGTCGTAAAGCTTTGTCTGAGACCTAAGGGCGGCTCAAACATTGGGTCGATGGGTTTGATTGGTCACTAACCTCTCCAGCGACCAGCACTGGTAGTGGAGTAGGCCTCATCGACGTGGAGAGACCGTTGACGCCACTCACGAATATATTTTTTGCATATAAAATTGTTATGCACTTGAAAGAAGGTAGTAATTGGTTCACTTTATCCCCAAGTTGCACGTATTTCGCTGTCAAAAATAACATTTTGACTCAATCATTGTAAAATTCCAAAAACAAAAAAAACACACGGGTTTATACTTAGCAAGACACTATGACTCATCAAAATACAAAAACACATGCTAGCTATATCATTAGACTGCCGTCGACTATACTTGGGCAATTTATAACTAACAAACAACATTTCGCTTATTTATAAAAAAAAACTGATACTCTAATAATACAGATTAATTCTTTATAAAGTACGCGTAAAAAATTAGGGAAAACGGACTATTTTCAACAAACGACATCATACAAATAATATATGGAAAAATCTAGAAATAAATATCAGTAACTGATTGTCACCGATCAAAAAGAAAAGACTTTCTTAAATCAGTCTACTTTCCCCAATAACTTATATGCTCTTTAATAAGACTCACCCTGTAGATAAATCATAATTATTTACAATGTTATTTGGTACCATCAACTTCATTAAATTGTTGTCTAAGTTAACCTTGATCATAGACGTAGTTTTACGTTGTACTTTGTAGTAATCCAAGCTGGAGCAGCGTTATGAATGCTCCAGACCTCCTCAGTTCTGAGGAGAGACCCGTGCTCATTAGAGTGCAATCATTGGGTTGAGACTAACTAATTACTACTAAAAAACAAATCTTGTAAAAGTTTTGCCGAGTTGAGTAAAACGGAGTTTACATGCAGTGGCGGCTCTAGGGAGGTGCGGGCAGTGAGACCGCACAAATAATCATCATTTGGATGACATAATGAGTGTTTAACAATAAAATATTGTATTGACGGGCCTGTCGGTCTAGTAGTTATCAAACCTGACTGCTAAACCGGAGGTCGTGGGTCGTGGTTCGATTCCACCCTAGGACAAACTTTTCTGTGATGAATAGGAATGCTTATTCTGTGTGTCCAGGTGTAAAAATATCTGCATTTCTAAATTTGCAAATGCTGTATTTTATCTACATGTTTATCAGTTGTCTGATTAGCATAGCACAAGCTAACGCTTAGTTTGGGGTCAGATGGCTTTCCTAAAATATGAATTTTATTTATTAAAAAAAGAAAAATGTATTTGGAGCGGCACCACTTTTGGATCCGGCAACATCTAAAAATGTCGATAGGACGTCATCACCGTGCGATACACGAGAGTTTATCGTGTTATCAAGAAAGATACAAGATCTCCTTTTTAACCTTGGTTCGGTAATCCTCTATAACTTTAACCCTTGATCTCGACTGAAGAGATTCCTGGAAATTCGAGGTATGTAAAGTATTCTAGGAACACATGTCAAGTTTTATTCTAAGCCTAGAGCCTTACCATCGTCTCTTAACATAATATTATTATAGGTTTACTACGCTATGCGATATAGCGCCATCTCTTACGTTATGTTGACAGATGGCGGCAAAACGTTATAACTAAATCCAATTTATGCAAACAACTAAATCAGTAACCAATTATTCAGTTCCACACAAAGAAAGACACGTGGTACCTTAGTTCATTGATTTCTTGACCCACAAAACCTCAACAAACAATACTGTGCTAAAAGATGGTGGTAAGCTCCAGTTGGTTTTCGCGTGATGCCCGTCCAGACAGACAGCAATTGTCCATCGGTAAAAACTTTTACCTCCACTTAAGTTTCCAAAATCCAATATATTATTTTAAACTCGTAACAACATTATCACATCACTCGATAAACACGTCCAAGTTATCGTCACGTGTCCGCGCCGTCTTGTTGCCCTGTCTCCGAAAAAGACTTGGAGTTCTTCCTGGTGAAGATGAAGGGTGCCCTCGACGAGGGACAGCGGAAGGAGTTCATTAGCACTGGTGGAACATTGTCCGACTTGTTGCCCACTGGCTCCAACAGGTTGTTCCAGAGGAGGTTTGCCGCTGGAATACAAAATATAAAAATAGCAAACCAGACACAAAGTGGTAGATGCGTTGTCCGCCAAGAACTCTCGCACTCCATCCGAAACACTACGAGTCTTTAGACTCTAGTGGACACTTAAGGCACTGAATACGATTTGCATGGTATATTGTAAGATGCAATTAAAGTATTGCGGCGGCATACAGCAGCAGCCCCGGTCCTGGCAGATTGTCGTCAGTCCTAAAATGTCATAAGAGATGACAAAAGTCAGGTGTTTCCGGCGTAAGGAATATTATCAAGATTTACCTTTGTTAACTTTTGTACTGCTACCATTATCATCGCAGTCCAAGCTGCTGTACTGTCGTTTGGGCGTATGTATGGTAGGTATAAGGTACCAGGTCCTAGATTCTGTATAAGTATTTGGGCAGCAATGTCTGCGTCTCCACCAATCTGCATTGGAGCAGCGTGGTAGAGTATGCTCTAGGCCTGTTCGTTATGAGGAGATACCAGTAGTGGGCCGTTAACTGGTTGAAGTCAATATCTGCGTCTGATTGCGTACCAATATAGAAATCTGATTGTGAACCAATGGTTACTAAAACCTGTTCGAGTGTACGAGTGTACTAGTTTTCGTGTGTACACCTTAGACTCACCGAGAGCATGCCCCTTCTGCGAGAAGTGGAAGCAGTCGTGCGTGATGTATGACTGGTGGATGACGAGCGGCAGCGGCTGCGTGGGTGGCAGCGGCGCGTTGAACAGACGCATGAACGGCTGCACTACCACTGTGAAGTCCTCGCGAGTGTCGTACCTTCCACTGTCCACCTGATCACAGACCACAATATATTGGGTATATTTCTGCTAATTAAGTAATTATGTTAGTGCAGTACATAGTTAAATGATGATTGTGATCCTAATCATGAGAACTTGCTTATTGATGGTTAAAACATAGTTCCAAATTACAGAATAAGTGCCTTACCCAATGCACCTTTATTGAAACTATTTCTGCCGTCTCCGGTTAATTTTGTACTATGATGGATTGCATTTCGTGAAGAATACCTCACCCTCAGCACCTAGCCTTTTAGCGGGGTATATTCCGTAAAACACAAACAGTCAATGAATATTGCCACGACCCCCTGCATTGGGATGCCGACTCAAGAGGAGGAAGAATAGTCCATTTAATATTTATTCAGCTTTTCCGATAATTTCCAGGATCTCCTAGGAACAAGCCGGTGCAAATGTCCGACAGATTTCAACCCCGACATCTTTCCGAAACGGTGGTGGATTCTAAATATTTCACGTTCATAAATGTATTAAAAATAAATACATGAAATAAACGATTTGATTTGATTCATCCTGATACCTTGTTGTACACCGTGTGTATGAATGTTTATGCATGTGTGAGTAAGTATATCTGTCTGTTTGTCTCTCTCTCGTTGTGTCTGTGTATCTATACGTTTGTTCCTCTTTCTCTCTCTGTACTCACGAGCGCCATTTCAGCGGCCTGGTATCGTCGCGCCTGCTGCACCAGGTCGAGAAGCTCGTTCCCGCCGCGGTGGAAACAGGTGCAAAACAGCGGGTGCATTAGACGACACATCAGCGGCCTCAGCACGCGAACGGAGACAGACACGTCTGATGATATACGAAATGGAACAGTTAAAGGTTAGTAAGGTGGGAGATTTTTGAAATATAATGTCGTTTTTTTCGTTTTTTCTACGGAATGAGGTGACAGATTTGATTCGTCGCTTGAAGACGGTGAAGGATTGTCAAAAACGTGTGTATGAGAGTGTTGTGATTGTTGACAACGCAAATTACTCAACATTGTACTCAAATAAAATAATACTTTTGGATATATTTTTGCAAAGTAGTAGAAAAACGACTGTACTTATATGAGAACGTTACCCGTGCGTGCCCTTTCGGATCGTCAGCCGTGCAAGCGGTCACAATTCGCGCTTCGTAAGTAAACGTCTACTCGTTCTGAGTGTTAACAATTAACAAATTTCACAATTGTTTAACATTTTTTACATAAACTAGACGAATACAATTAAACAAAACTTTAAACGTAACGTAGTCCACAGGGCACGCACGCTTAATTTTCAAAAAAGAATTATCGAGGAAATTATGGAGATAACATTATTTATCTTCAAGTACAAATTAAGCAATGTACGGCGCAAAGGATTCTCTTCATTCCTGGTCGTCCTAAGTTTTTATTAATATTTCATCATAACAAGAAATAGTTGAAGCGAGTAATCGAATTGAGGAACCGATATTTCCTTTCATTAATCATAATATTATTCGCAATGTGTAAGGTAATTACGACTGCCCTATCTGACCCGCGCTTGCGACACTACCCGTCACTGTTAAAATTAATTAAAACTTCAAGTAGTAAGATTATAAACATTTTGTATATACCTAGTATTAACTTACTTAATACTAGGTATTAACTAAAGTTAATACTATAAAAGTGGTTATGTCTAAATGCATAAGACTAAAGATTCGATTTTTCATGCTCGACAGTTTACGTTATATGCGTTGCTCGTTAAGCGAAATATGACATATCCACTTGTTTAGCGATAAAAGGAAGAGAAGCTCGTTGAAGAAACCGGGTCGAATAATGACACTGATGGAGCCACGACGCACCAATAATGTACAAAGATGACAGAAGAAGATGGGAAAGAGGTTGTCTAAGAAATGGCAGAAGACTGGCTCTCCAACACTACGACTGAAACACTTGTAAAACAATTCACGGTTGACTGTAGACGGGGAGTGGTCACGTCAGTCTTTCAGCAGAGCTCACCAGTAGGGGAGGTTGGCATGGACTCGAAGATTATCGGAGTCTCTTATATATATTTATAAAGAAGTGCGTTCTTTAATAAAATAAAATTATACGCAAACTCACCCAAAACCGGTATAAGGTTGACTATAGTCCGCGGGAGATGTTCGTGGAAGTAGTCGAGAGCTTTCGCCAGCTTCCTGGCGTGTGCTGCCGGCGACCAGGAGATCGGCGAGAGGCAGGAGGCGGAGCACAGGTCGTTGGCGCCGATGAAAACCGTGATCATCTTCCAGTCACGCGACACGTCGATATCGGGGGACGAGCGGATACGGGCTACCAGGATCTGGGTAACAAACTCTTTATTTTGCTAAAAAATAGACTTTAACATAAATAACCTCGTATTGTACACGTACTAAGACTCCGCTACTAGGGCGGACTGTTTCTGGTTAAAACATTAGATCGATCAATCTTTTATTACACACCGCACCCGGTGATTGGTGATTGTAATTTATGATATGGAGCATTATTGAATTGAAAGATTCAAATTTCAACACTGATTTTAACGCAACATCAGGTGGAAATTTTTAACAATATTACCTACTACGAAAACCCAAAAATATTACATCATTTATTTACTAAATCATTTTAGTTCATATTATGTTTAGTAGTTTAGTTACAGCAAGAACAAACCTAAATAATTGTTTAACATTTTTCGCGTGCTCGTTTTTAGTTCAATCATTGTGCGTCACACTCATATCTTCTCTTTTTAGCAGGACGCTGGCTGAAATAGCATGTCTATTAACTACGCTCGTGGGTGGGATTATCATCTCCTCTAGCACACTACATTAAAACATCTAATAAACATTCAATAAACCTGAAAGTAAACCAACTCATATTTGGAAAGCCTCTTGGCCGCCCGAGAATCAGCAGTAATAGACAACCCCGGTAGCGTCATCCTAGCGATGACGCAAGCCGCCAGTTAGATTACCAGCGGACGCTCTTTAGGGAGCGCCGCTAGTGCCCCACCTCTCCAAATGGATTACATGAAGGTTCTGAGGCCGCAGGGCCGAAGGCAAT
>DWKC01001417.1:0-10128 GCA_018249195.1 Racta chiria
GGTGGGAATCGAACCCACGACCTCCGGCTTAGCAGTCAGGTTCACTAACCACTAGACCAACAGGCCAGTCTATAATAATGACTTAGGATCAGTTAGAGTGGCGCAAATTAGGAGAGGCCTATGTCCAGCAGTGGACGAGTAAGGCCTGATAGATGGATGGAACGACTTGGATGAAATTTGGCACTGCTAAATTTGTGACTATAAACGGGTACTCACGATGTGATTATTGTTATTTCAACTCAGTTGCATGAATCATCATGACAAACATTGTCGTCCATTTTCATCATTGTAGCCCATAACTGTCCCACTGCTGGCCTCGGTTCTCCACTCACAATGTGAGGGGTGCAGGCCATAATCCACCCTGCTGGCCAAATGCGGATTGGCAGACCTCACACACCTTTGAAATCTATTATGGAGAACGCACAAGAGTGCAGGTATCCTGACCATGTTTTTCTTCACCATAGTAAATGATTATCAACTTCTGATACGCACATAACTTTTAAAATAGGAGGTGGCGCAATAGGATTTGAAACCTACCGTTCGAAAGACCAACGTTCAAACCATTAGGCTATCTATCAATCCTATAGGTATATTATCTGTATTTTACATGAAGAGATATACTTTATTTAGAAAACGGATTGGACAATTGATAGTATAGTTAGTTACAATGGTTTCATTAATAGATTAGTTAGCACTACTAACTAACGGGTTAGAAGATGCTTGAGAATTCCAGATGTCTTTAGAAGCCATTCTAAATCCGTGTTTCAAAATATACATTACAAATCCTCTTACACTCCTTAGAAGTAGTTAAAGAGCAGCTTGCGTCACATGAAGGTACCAGGGTATCATGAATATGACCCAGTAATACTAACGACATAGTACTTTGAACTCTGATGCCCATTCTCGGGGTGCGATAACGTATTGTACAATGCGCCGTCACCTCAGCCACCTAGATGTCCTATTACGATAAAATTATACGATTTATAGCGCGCTACTGGCTAGATCATTCCGTAGTACTGATGATTGTACTTTAAACTGATCAGTACGTCAGTATAGCGATAGCTGTTTGTTTAATAGCTACAACAAAGCCCTCAAAATGCGGACTAACCTTTTCAGACCAAAAACAAACCTATGTTGCCTACTCATACTTTCCTAGTATTATACCTATGTACACTACAACGGTCGCAAATTTTATGGACAACCTATAAAAATTAATACAGAAAAGGTGACGATTAAATCTTTCATTAACATGATTCTTATAACTAAGAACTCATAAATGAGCGTATATATTCAAAAGAGTAGTATTTCCCAACGAAGTCAGAAGTGTTTTAAAGTCAAAGCCAATAAATAGCCAATAGTAGACAAACAAAAAGAAACTCCACTATCATAGTATCACAATACCCCTTTCGTTTTGTCGGTACATAACAAAAAACCCAAACACGTACACATTTAAAAGAAAACAATAAGAAATTAACCTGAGTATACATCCAAAAATGTCCTGCAATTTATCTCTTTCAACACAACCACATTTATAATGAGGCGAAGATAAATACTGTAACACCAAAGCTGAAGAAAGCTACTTTACATAAAAGTACCATTTAAATTCAACTATCGAAGCACAAAGCTCACCGGTGTGGAATCTGAATACAAGTTCGTTAAACGAAATTGATGAAAATAAAACAAGAAAATAAATTAAAAATACAAACTGTTCAGACGCCAGCTGATTCAGAGCGCAGAAAGAGATTCATTTTTCTTTACAGTTTCTATTCAACACTAGGGTCTTGTCTAGAATGTAACAATAATATGTAAATCACAGTGATGAATACAGATCACCTTACTAAGAAACATATGAAATTACTACGTATAAGATCCATGATAAGAAATAACATGTTACGAATAAATATGTTTTAGCCATTTTCAACAAACGATCTTGCCTTACCCTCTGTGTATTTAAGGAGGTAAAGTAAAAACTACAAAATAATTGTGACCTTTTACCAGTTGCGTTACGAGTAATTACTAGCAACTAGCAACTACGATTAATTGCTTGAGATTGAATTTTTCTTACTCGAAATTAAATTGCATTTATTTAATCGATCTGTTGAGCCAAGAAGTCCCAGACTCCAAACTTACGTTGCAAATGATGATGAAGTTTTCTAAGATGAGCACAAAGTAGATACATAAACCCAAAGTCAAACGCAAATGATTCTTTCATCATAGGATTTAACAATCTTATTTTAAACCCATGTTAATCTTATCATAATACACTATAAATAACCAACCAAAAAATAACAAAGCCATTATTATTACCAACATAACAAAATTCATAAATAACATCGCACATAATAACATACTCAACCAAATTTTTAGCTCAACAATCATGCGCAATAACATAACAAGGAAGAAGGTTATAACAAGGAAGTGCTCAAGAAGAAACAAATTTGACAGAGCGGATCGTAATAGCTGGATAAATCAAAGTGACTGCCGCGAATTTAATCGTCAACGAGGACAGATGTGTTCTTCCACCGTTTCAGTTCACCCTACACATAACGTCCCTACGAGACGCTATAGGTGAGAGATGGTAAAAGGTTTTCAACATCTGCGCCCCTTTTCAATAATAAAAGACCTACGAAGTGTGTGCGAGTTTATAAAAACCTGTGGAAGTATGTCGACGGAACGCGTATCAGTGACGGGTGAATTACACGCTAGGTGCTCTTGCTATAAGAATATACTTTAATATGTTGTTCAGGTACATTGTAAAATTCTTTCGTACGTGTGTTCTCAGAATTCTTTCTTAACGGTAGTGATATTGCTTTTTATATTGAAAAACAAGTTCAGCCACGTTCCAAATGTCAACTATCAATCATTGAAATATTTGATTCCTATTGTACTCAGTTACTTTTGAACATTAAAAATTCGAGTAAGTTTCATCCATAATCAAGGTTTATCTTGAATTTTATGCCTTTACTACCGCAATTCAAACGGCAATTGTTGGCACATTCAATTCGAATTGAGTTAACGATGTCGGAACAAATTGAATCTACATAATAAAATACTAACGGTTACCTACTTATGATTACGCAGGAACCAGAAACCTGAACCAAAAATCGTGAAATTTTCCACGGGTCTTTTTTAGTTGTATTATTGCGATTTATTATATAGTGCGACGAAGAAAAGACTGAAAGATTCATCCCCTAAAGAGGAAAATGGAGGTTAAAAGAATGTTCGATGACAGTTATTCTAAATCTAGTCTGGCGATTCTTTAAATAAAATGCTTTTCCCATTGCTATAAAGTTCATTAAACTCTTGACCAAATAAATTGAAGATTTCTCTGAACGAGCATAAAAGAACGGAGAATTGTTGGCATTAAATAAACAGATCGTAGAACAACTAAATATATTTCGCTCGTCGTAAGCTGTGGTGCTAAGTCCGCTGAAAAATTCACCCCCAACGGCCAACTTGCTCCAATCCAATTACTGGCGCGGGACTGGAAATTCTAAACCGATTATACAGAATTGAAAACATTAAGTACTTTACAGATTTCGACTGACCCGACGCGGCAAACAGAACCTTATCGCCCGATATTTGAGTTTAATCTGCAATGCGAATAAATGTGATTATGGAGTCAAATATAGAATTGCAATCGAAATTATTTACGCAAAACTCTTATTTTGCGTACCTCGCGATGGAAGCGCTGATTATAAAAGTTTGATAGCCCGCTGCTTTGGATGACGAATAGCGTTTGGTGTGATCTAAATTGCTTTTTATCGATCGTAAAGTAAGTATAAAGGTACAAAATGGAGACAGGCTTCAACTTAAAGGCTGGCTAGGACGCCTAGTGCATACTCCACCACTCTCCAGTGCGGCACTAACCGCAACCGCCAACCTAAATGTCGCTAGTATTTAAGCCGCTCGAAGGATGACTGCCATTTACAGAAACCAACGCTGTACGTGCCCTCCGAATTACGGAAGCGATCAAGAACTCCCCAAGAAGCGGTCACACATCTATTTTTCCTTACGCGCCCACTGCTGCTTAACTCAGCACATCACATGCGATCGACGCAAGCAGTCGACCTATGCTGCGCTCATAGATATAATGGTACACAAAAATGTTATGATTTAAGAACAAAACCTAAGAACAAATGACATCGAAAAGTAATAAAATGGGAAAATCATCAACGTATTCGAGATAACTCAAAAACTACACGTCAGATGTCGCTCAAACTAGGACCAGACAACAAGAACCAGCTTTCGAATAAAAAAACATTCATCAACATCGATCCATCCAGTAAAAAGTTATGAGTCAACAAATATATATTAAAAATATAGAGTAGTATTGAGAGCCTCCTCCTTTTTGTGACAGTTAAAAATTTACTTATTTTTCCATTTCTCTCAAATTTGTTCTAGTAAAAAAATATCAAACCTCTTTTAATATTACTGAACTTACATCTATAACTTGATAAAAATAACGGTATAATAACATCGGATCGAATTTTTTTAGAAACCGTATCAAATTTCTCATAATTGAATATCTGTATCTTTGAATACCAATCTCCATTAGAATCTAAGACGTTTTACTATTACAATAGATATAGGATTAGTTTTAGATTCCGGAAAGCAATCTTTCTACATCCCTATTATGTAACGTTGATGAAAGTATGAATATGGGACCGCTGACAGAGAAAAGCCTATCAAATACGTTACTATTTGCGTTTGAACCACTCGAATCCTTTCACAATTTTAGGCCTTAATGTCTTATAAATAAGGATTGATGTTTTTATAATCCATGGATTCCCAACGGCAAATGAAACTTGGTAAATGAAGTCACAAAGGCTCGCGGTTGTCGGCCGTGAGTCACGACTGGAAAGTGACAACAGACAACTTTCAAGGATAGTCGCAAACATAAGTGTAACTCGTTATCTTTGTATTGTTACATAAACATAAAATGAGTTGAAACCGATTCAGGTACACTTGCGTATAAAATTACTGTATAATTGCAAAATAAACATCTACTAATTACATCACACGGATATAAGCAAACATGGACAGACATAGACGGTAAGGCATGTCTTTGAGAGATAAGAACGTGATAAACATAGAGAATAACTTCATAGATTAGGGGTCTGTGGCGTAACATTTAAAAACCGGCCAAGCGCGTGTCTGGCCACGCGCAATGTCGGGTTCCGTAGTTCATGTAATAACTGGGTAACCTGTCGATCCAAACCATACGAAATAATTTTCCTTCAAAATTGTATATATGCTACCATCATGTTCTTTTTCGATTTCGATTTGCAGAACTAACCATTTAATTTACGCACTGTTTTACAGTTTTGTATTCCCTCACATATGACATTAACAAAAATAATCGCTTTGACACTTAATATTTTGCAATAGGATTCCTTAATCAAAAAACGGTCTTCTGAAACCCATAAAATTTTTAAAAGGCCTATTTAAAGATATCCCATTTTACTAGTAAGGGGGGTACCCTGAAATACCTTTTTCAAAACTTTATTCTACCCCTTTTTATGTATGAAATAACCGTGCTAAATGTACATGCCAAATTACAGTACTAAGGATCTCTCTGCTGAGAGACGGATAGACAGACCGACATGGTGAATTTATAAGTGCTCCGATTTTCTAGGAAACCCTAAAAAGTTCTAGTCAAGAACGGAAAACTCTCAGTCATGCAGACTTCAACGCAAGAAGAAAGCTACTTCCGAGCATTTGTAAAAAAATACCGAAACCCAATAAAATATATAAAAATATTAATTACAAACAAAATAAAAAAATCAGTATCCAATGCTGGGATATAGCAATGTTTTGATTGAAAAAACGACGTCTATATAAAAAAAAAACCTGTACGGTTCTAATAAATAAAGTCTGAATAGCTCGTAGAAATTATAATACTTATTAAACATAGGTATAACATAACTGAATTGCTTTAAATCTTAAAATAATAAGAAACGTGCAAAATAAAATGAAATTCTTTTGTCTATGTAAGTTAGGTTAGGCGACCTAATATTCGACCGCAATCACCGCAATCTGGGAAAATACGAGGCCAAACAACTAGCCTCATAAGATCTGTTATTGATTGTTATCGTATATCAATTTTATACCACGGCACTCTATATAATTTATATAACACCATACAAGTTATATGTGGCGTCTCGTTACATCTATTTGGCCAGTTCCCTCCCGGAGCCAGTCGCGCCAACAAATAAAATTCATGTCGTTACGCTAACGACGCCATCTCTCTCGCAGATACAATATTGTTTACGTTGCAGCTTCCTTAAGATGTGTTTTCCAGCTCTTGAATTTTATTTCCGCCACTCTATTTCCTTAGAGAACACATAGGACGTTTAATAGGACCGTGGATCGTGTGCCAACTTCATCACTTCACACATGTTTTTACCCGACTGCGCCAGAAGGGGTTTTTAGCATATGTGTGTGTCCCATTTGTTTAATAGGGTTTAAAGCTAAATTGCTGGTCGAATTATAACATGCTTTCTGTGCGCCTGCGACCTAAATATTTGACAACAACAATAGGTAATCAGGTCAAGCGCGTGTCCCGCCCGTAGTTGCCGTAATAATTCGTTAACCTTACTAAACCAAATTGCAGCTTTGTAGAACACACAGAATCTCTAAGCTAAGCCAAATGGTCGGTCATAACAAAATTGTAAGGGTTCGTAGTCTATGGAATCCTAAACAGTAATGGGTAACCTGTGAATTTATTTACTTTTACCACGATTTACTTGTGTCTATTTTTATTGACTTTCTAAAATCCCTTTGACTTGCCGTTCGAAAATACTTATCAAATGTTTGTTCTTGGGTCATGGTGCTATTTGTTTATGTTATAAGCAGGCAAACTTACTATTAGAAACAAGAAGGGGAAATAGGATGAGTGGAGGACGGACAGAAAAAGAGGAGAACTGGCTCTGATGTCACGACGAGTCGTTTGGCGGATGACTCAAACAAGAGGATGGTAACTAGCCAGACTTTTTTCACCAAAAGATAATAATATTTCCACAAAGCCCTACCACCAAGCAACTGATATCTGTCGCCTTTTACGACACCCTCGTCTACCAGCGTGGGATCGGGGTTGGTATTCTAGGCCGATCCAGTACGGGACAATTTGTGCCTTGTGTTCGTACATGCCACCCGCGACACGGAATTCTAATGCGTCGGTATGAGTGTGTAAGCGTTTATTTATTTATTTTTATACTCCGAAGGTCTGACAATGATTCCAATAACCATTCCCAATACTGTCGTTGACTTTTCCATTAGCTGCATTCACATGACATGTTGTCAATTTTGTCCAAATAGGTCTCAACTGACAATAGCCCGTAAGCCGGACAATGCTATTTCTGCTGTCAACATCACTACTTGAATAGGTAGTTGAGATACACTGAGACATTGAATAGGTTACATGTTAATCAATGAAGCAATGAATGTAGAAAGTTTTTGAATAAACTATTAAAAAGATAGTTGAAGAATTTGAAACGGAACAATTGTTTTTAATGCTTAATTGCAATGTTGATCACGAAATCAATTATGAATTAATCAATTATGAATCTAATAAGTAGAAATGTATACGGACCTAGCTTCAACTCATTAATGGCCCAGTACTGAGCACGGGTCTCTCGTGACTGGGAAGGCTAAACCCTGCTCCAAATAGGTTGGGGGTTAGGTTAGATTGTATACGGTATCCATGCTTACTAATACAGACGCATACTGCAAACCCAACATGGCACAACTTCTCGTAACTTTAAATCCATCTACCGCCATAAATCCGCAGAAAGGAAACATCATCTCGACAGACCCCCTGCATTGCGGCAGCTACTCATAGCTACTGATTGAATATTAATTTCTAAAACCTCGGTCGTACGACCGGCACTCTATACAGCCTATCGCTGCGAGATAACTCGTTTAATGAGAATGTACTGGATTGGAAAATCCGTGGATTTAAAAAACTGATCGTGTTTTGTGTTCATAAGCTGAATAAAAACTACTGCGACATTTTTACAGCCAAATTTTGCGACGTGATAATGGTACATGGTCATTAGCGCCTACCTAGTACTATTTTTAAACTTTACTGGTCAAACTGTGAAATGTCAGGTACTATATTCATTAACGTATAAGAAATTCTCAAATTGGCAACCTTGGCTTTAGAAAGTAAGCAGACGTAGCCGATCTAAGCTAACTAATAATACATTTAAGTACACAAATTATCATTGGTGGGTATTTATGGAGGCCAGAGCTTACTGACCTTGCAAAAAAGTAGATATCTCAGTTGAGAAAAGGACATAGTTATATCCTGTTTTGTTCGTGTGCAAAAATGTGTAAGAAATACACTAAATCTCCATATTTAACTGAATACTTTGTTATATACTGACTACTCCTCAGGAATTCAATGAAACGATTACTAAGAAATTTTATTACACAAACAGCTCTGAAACAAAAACAAATAGATAACAAGAAATTCTTCCTGAAGTCTTCAAAACTTAGTTACTATTTAGATATGTTATTCAGACCGCCCATTCTAGCAACTTGTTCCAATCTTCTAACAACAAAGTTCCCTCTGTATTTTCTTAGACAAACCGCGACTAGTTCGACATAAGAAGCTAATTAAAGCGAGTATCCTCGAGCGAGTACACTCGTTTCGTACGACCCAGGGTAAGGCCAGAAGCAAGCGACCGCAGTCTTGATCTTGAACTCTCGGGGGCAACCATTGTCTGTCTGTAAGCTTATGTAAAACGTAGACTAAGCATGTAGACTGCGGCTACATACATACTCGTATGAGCACACACACAAGACTGAGTATTGCTAGATCCAAGATAGTATGTTAGGTAAATTTATGTATATTTGGTACAGAAACATTTGAAGTTAAGATTTCTAAGTGTAATGGGTACTTACGATTCTAGTAATTAACGTCAATATTTAGACTTAGTTGCATGCATGGTCACGGCAAGACTATGGTGTCGAGGATAAACATTTGACATTGGAATGAATTACTATAATAAAATTCTAAGTACCCGTTACAGTAATATAATTAGTGTTCACGACGATAAAAATTATCATTATAGATTTAATAAAACTCTTTTTTTACATTCTTTACGCAAACTTGGACTACGACGAGGTGTGATTGTAATCCCACCAGATGACAAGTGGCGATGTGTCTTGAATGGTGAAGCACATTGGAAGAATCACGCAAAAAGCTCGCGCAAGAAGCGCGCAGAAGAAGCATATTATATATTACTAAAGTAATGGTTGTCACCGGCTTGGTGTTCACGGCTATTAATCCTATACATATTCCCACTAATTCCTATTAGTTCTAATTATTAATAGTTCACGAAATAAATGAACTAAGTAACTTTATTCTATATTATTTTAGCGTTCATAGTACGGCGGCTTGCGTCCATCCTAATTATTCTTATCTCCCAACAGCTATGCAACAACGGGTGCAGTCTGTAGGAGGATGGGACCGCTAATGGCAAAAAGTCTTGAACGTTTCCGTGCTTCGGAGGGCCCGTAAAGCCATCGGGCCAGGTTATTATCGTCAGATAACAGTCGTTTAGACACGCTGGAGGCCAGCGGTCGGCATAAAAACTTCCGTCTATGTGTTGGTCACTAACCCCTCCACCAACCCGCATAGGAAAAGCGTTATAGAGTATGCTCTAGGCGTCCTCAGCAAACGAGGAGACCCGTGCTCGTTAGACGGCCATTAACGGTTGAATCCCTCATTGGACAGAAGAAACTAAGTTATCCATATATCGCTAATGAAAGAACTTATATCGTAAACATATTCTGGTTTTGAGGAGAACTTTAAAAGAGAAGTTAGAAAATTATGGGCAATTTGAGTTTCACGGCTCTGTTGTCCTAGCTGCTAATGGCCCTGTCTGCGAAGCGTCCCGAATTCGTTCCAGACCGGATCGACAAATTTACGTAACGGAAGTTTATTCTGGAGTCATTGTTGTTATTTGTGCATAGATAACTCGAGACACAGTTCCTTGTGATAGGGTTCAAGATACATAGGATTCCTTCTATGAGTGTTTACTTTTTTTTTTTTTTTTTATGTTAAGAGCAGGCAAACGGACAGACGTGTCACCTGATGGTAAGTGATCACCGCCGTCC
>DWKC01001418.1:0-10126 GCA_018249195.1 Racta chiria
AATCAAATTATTAATTAGCAGATATAGGTATATATGTTTATTATTATTAGCAATATTATTATTAAATATTTACAAAATGTGAAAGTTTGTGAAGATGGATGGATGGTAGTTTGTTGGTCTTCCACACAAAAATAACTGAACGGATCTAATAAATGGATTATTGTCTGGAATAACAACATACCTCGCAGGCGAAGCCGAGTGCGGAGGCTCGTATTGATATAAAAGATTAAGCTAATCACTAATGCTTAATGTACTTGAATAAGGTAATCCTTATTGTTCCTAAGTTGCCTTAACTGAGCGTAAGGCAACTGAACGTAGGTTTCTTTGGAGACCGAGAGGATACCCTCTTGAAGGTACTCTCTATATACAATAATAACATTAAATAATGTACTTAAATTTATGAAATAGCCTGCAACCAACTCCCTGTACTTTCGACACTGCAAACTGTTACTTTATCAAAGTCAATGAAAAGTTTTTAAACTCAGTAATGACGTCAGTGCTCGTGTCTGCACATAAAAAACGAAGTGCCCACGTGCTCTCCTCTTCACTAAACTCCAGATTTGGAGTAGGTATGTTGAATTCAGTAATGGGGTAATGAAGTGCAAAGTCCAAATAATTACTAGCTAAAAGAACCGTTTCCCCAATTAAAAATGGGCAAAATATTATAAATTTGTAGTTTTACTACATAGGTACTATTAGTGTAATAGTAACAAACAAACATTCATTTTTATATGTATTTATTATATAATTATTTTCAATGTTTGTCTGTATGTCCTTTATGGAATCGTAAACTATGCATTTGATCATGTGATGATCTTTAGCAAAGTTGTAGTGCATGAGGCACGGAGGCTTCTGAGTTGTTAAAAGGAATTTTTGACAGATGGTGCCACTGTCATTCCAATGAATCGGTGACATACACGCGCACACAAGAAATATATAAATAAAGATTAAATTCAAGCGCGGACGAAGTCGCGGGCACAGCTAGTAATAAATAAATGCCTACACACCCACGCATTGGTCTCCGCAGCGCCACTCATCGACATTAGTGAGAAGAATTAGGCTGCCAGCACAGAAATGAGTGATAGGAACCCACGCGCGGGGAAGACAGTGCAGAAAGAAAACTGAAGTAATCAAGGTCAATAAGTGTTGACCGCCGCCCATGGACATTAGAAATACCAGGCTATAGTGTCACTAAGGTGTTGCCTGCCACGAAGGAAGTAATAGACGTAATACGAGTATATTGATTCCTATTCGTTC
Organism: Racta chiria; assembly: GCA_018249195.1. Taxonomy (NCBI): domain Eukaryota; kingdom Metazoa; phylum Arthropoda; class Insecta; order Lepidoptera; family Hesperiidae; genus Racta; species Racta chiria. The sequence goes on from DWKC01001418.1 coordinate 1,258, forward strand.
ATTATCACATACTGATGTGTGGAGTTTATTTCGCTGTATCACCTCCTCCGTGACAAGGCGCCTTTCGAAGCGCTGCTAGAAACATTTATAATATATGATTCTCAACGATGTAGTATCAATATTCGCATGAATAATTTAAACGTGTTTTGATTGAAGGATCATAATGATCTGTTAAAGATCAGAGATTCCCAAACTTTGTTTGTTTTCTTACTGGTTTTTTTCTACAGATACTAAACTTGTCAAAAATGTATAAAATTCTAGTTTAAATTTGAGTTCTGAAGCTTGAATAAAGCTTGAAGCTTCAATGCTTATTGTGAAGTTCCAACACGAACATTTTTCACAAAAATACAAGCTGTCAATAATCACAGACTTAAAAAATGATACTCTCTTAATTCCTACATTTCTGCCTACATTGTAGGCATCGTAGTATCGTAGTATATATAGAAGGTAGGTGCGGCAGGTGTGTATGTACCTACACTATAATAATAATAATTAATATCTTTGGACAACTCACACACGGCCATCTGATCCACAACTAAGCGTTAGCTTGTACTATGGTGATCAGACAACTGATAAACATATATAATATATTTAGAAAACAGACATACATAAATAGATATTATCACGTCCGGACACACAGAACAAACATTCCTGTTCATCACAGAAAAGTTTGTCCTGGGTGAGAATCGAACCCACGACCTCCGGCTTAGCAGTCAAGTTCACTAACCACTAGACCAACAGGTCAGTCAACAAAACTTAAGGCTTTTTAATATAACAATCATTACTCTTGGCCTTTTTACGTGATCTTTACAATAAGATTTAACAATTTCGGTAGGGAGTACTGAGTAAACGAGCGGCATTGGTGGACACATACCTCCTTCTCGTGTGTGTATAGTAAGACAGCGAGATCCAGTCGTCGCCGTCGTCTGTCCACTCTCGCAGCGAACGCGGCCACGTGCGCCTCGAGCTCCCTCGCCACCCCCAACACTTCCTCCGGATCACACTCTCCAGATCGGGCCAGCTCCTCCGCCGCCGCCAGTAACTTCTCCGCATTTGTATAGGTATTCTAAACAACAACAATAGTTTTATATTTTTCTCCATAATTACTCAAAACCAGTTACTATAAATTAAGAACTTACTTGTGCAACATTTTCAAAATGCTCATGAGATTTCTGATAAACTCGGGCTTTATGGAGATTCCTGCCTATCCCTGTATTTTTCTGTAAGAACACTTCGCCGTGGTTTGCGAGCCAGTCCAACACCTGAAAAATTGCTATTATTAAATAATAGAAATATGTATAATTTTTGAATTGTACTAAATTAACAATATACCTATATGACCATGTACACATACAAGGGAAAGTAGTAATTTAAATTATGTGATATTTATGCAAAATAAGGGAAAGTAGTAATTTAAATTATGTGATATTTATGCAAAATTAATTTTACACACTACTAACCTGTCTCCCGAGCCTTTGCTACTTCCTTCTCTGTCCTCTAAATATGTATATAAAACAAAGCACACAACACCGACCTGCCTACAATCCTCCTTGTATAGAAGCAAAGCGAGCCGCTGGTGGAGCTTCAGCCTGGCCTGGTGGTAGCGGGCCTCGAGCGCGCGGTGGTGCCCCAGGATCTGGTGGATGACGGCCAGCACGTGGTTTGCGCCCGAGCTGTAGTCCGCCGCGGGGTCACCGCCGCTACTGCCCGCCGAGCTCACTGTGCCCTCGTTCTGATATAATTAAGAGTGACAACTTATATTCAAAATGGCACGATACTTTGTGATAATATTTATATTATCGTTTTTATTTCACAACAAAGTTCAAGAAATCAGCTGCACTATAGTAGCAGAACATTTTGTTTAGTATTAGTTTTTTTTTTTTAATATAATTTATATTCAATTATTTGTTCTTATAATAGCTACGGTCATAGACATTCTTTTCAAAATATTATAAGTATTTAACTGTCGTCTTAAGGATTCAATAATAGACGGGCAGATGGAACTCTCAAGTACTTAAAAATGCGTTATTATTAAAAATTACTTATATTTCTATTAAACTATTATTATTCTAATAATAATCAAATTAATTTAACAAAACGGATTAACAATATTATATATTAGTTTATTTCAGACTTTTCATTTTATTTTTAATGCAGAACGAAGACACTATAATCAAAATGGTCCTTCTGCATTGACGACTATTATGTGTATTAGAAATCTAAGCACACAGAGAAAGTGGTAATTATAATATACGTATAGCACCGCTCACTTGATGACACTACGTATCAGATTTTTTGTTTTAATGTGCAACATACTGCAGCTGCAATAATATAATTAGATATCAAACCCGATTGTGCCATCTCACGGACTAATCGTTTATTTTTTAGTTACTTTAGTTTAGTTTATAATTATTCCATTGCTTCATAAATCTTCTGTAACAAAAAATAGGATACGCCACAAGCACTTTAAATAACCGCGAAGGCAGGTTTAATCGCAGTTTCCTTCCTAATAAAAACTGTTCAAAACGCCACATAAATATTTATTAATAAGATAGGGTAATATCATACATAGAATTGAATCGGTAACTAATCGTTGAACATGGAAGATATATGGAAGAAAATATTAGTGGGGGTTTGTAGTAAGGAATAGAGTTCAAAACTATTTAATGAATTTTTGTCTGTCTGTTTGACGACATTGTTGACATTAGTCCAAAACAGCTGATTCGAATTTAATGTGGTTTTCACTGATGTATTGGGCTAAGCTTGAATTGTCATTTTTTATAATAATGATATGACAATTTAAAGAATTCCCTCTAAGACCCTTACTTATACTGATGGGAAACGAAGGCCGTTACGCTCATCCGATTGCGAAAAAACTTTAACAACTGATAGCTTAAATTTTTAAAGATTTTTCTAAGAAATATTTTGTTAAACATTTCTGTAGTCTATCCGAAAAACAAATTCCGCGCGAACAGAGTCGCGGGCACAGCTAGTTCCAATGATATTACGATTTGCTTCTTGAATATGAAACTGTTTAGTAATTACCATGTCGGCGGGATCTGTTTGATGACATACTTGAACCAAGTGGTCCAGTTGGTACATCAGCTTTTTGCTCGTTGAGTGTACCTGTTAACACATATGAATCTGTTATATGTTTGACACACTTATACTAACATTTATACTACTACTATTACTATGAAAAAGAAAATATTATTAAGTTAATTATATTTTTATTAAACAGGGTCGACATTCATTTATCAATGCTATTCACAACCAAAATAAGTTACCTCAAAAACTCTGTACAACCCTATTGATTGAGTGGAACCTCTAATTTCTATAAACCATTGGAGTATCAGAAATTGTTATCGGGAAAAACGCCCAAATCTATGTGTCTTTATACCGGCTCTAGGCCTCCTAAGGTGACCGACTGCTATCAAATGGTAAGAAGCGACCTTGACAGCTGAAGAAGCCCTTCGAAATTCCGCCTCGACCCAATTGCCGGTTTGATTGCTTCTAATACAAAACGAGTATCAAACCTCAGTGTACGCCTGACACATGTGCTCGTACAGCTGCCGATGTCGTTGCGCGTGCTGCTCCAACGCGCGGGGGTCGTTGCATGGCGCGCCGCCCTGCCCCGTGGCCAGCTGCAGAGCGACCGCGCACTGCGCGCCCCACCCGCCCACTGCAGACGCGTACGCCTCCGCCTTATGGTGGAACACGACCGACAAGGATAGCACTGCTGATCGCTCTTCTAAGCCTACAGAACACAATATCTACATAATTAAATCAAATTAAATTAATAATTCGTAACTTTTACAGACAGTGTAACAGTGTTACCTGTCGCACAGTATTAAACAAATGGACCTAGTTGCATGAATCTTTGCACAAGTATTTATTTTAAAGTGGTGGACTAAAAAGGATATTTTGAAAATACATTTCCTTAAAAATATAAATGTTTATAGGCATTATTATTCCTCCCGCTATTCTAATATTTCCTCATTTTAGAATACTTAAAACTAAACGTAAAAAATAAAATTAGGATATTGATCCATTCGAATCTGCACCTATCGTGACATTGGGCACAGTGACATAGCCGTATGTCTGTTCATTTCTGTTATAAACAACATAAATGTTATTTTCCCACAGCAAGAAATTAAGCAACATAAAACAATGTACGTGCCCGCAGATAGCTGTTTGTATGCTCTCTCGAGCCGGTGTGCGAGCGCGGTGATTTGCGCTTCGGCGTAATGCCGCTTGTCTGCGAGCCGCCGAGCTGCCGTCGTCACGCGCGCCACGCTAGGCCGCCCGCCTCCCGTGCACGCCGCAGCGAACCTACAACATTTTCAAATTGTTATCTGATAACGTCTCACCCCCAATAGGTTACCGTAGAAACAATCAAGATACTAAAATGACTATACTAAAATGACCCTTACAAAGTAGGTACAAATTGCGAATTTGTACAAAACATGTTATTGTAACGATATAATTGATAATACGATAGATCTATAACACAATCTTTTAGGAGTTCCATAGTAAATTCCGAACAAAATAGTAAAGTTCGCAATGTCAAACGTAGGCTAATTTGCCATGGGTACAGGTTTATCCGGGTGACAAGGAGAAAGAATTAAATCTTAATTAAAAGATTTTTTTTTTCGTCTTTACCATCGTAGGGCATAATAGGTACTATTATTGTATTTTATGACAATAGTGGCTCTAAACTAACTAAAGCACAGCTGATAACTGAAGTAAACATCATATCCAAGGTTAACGTAAAATAAATCTCTTAATATATGTTAGGCAAAATGTTAATTACGCTTTTCCTGCCAGAAACGTTGTTTCATTTTACAATCGTTGATTTTGCAATAAAAGCGGAAGATGTAAATAACGGTAATCGAATAATTCCGCCAAAGGTAGTCTTTCCTCCTATTCAATTTGATGCACCGTTAACACTTTTAAGTTCGATATAAACCGTATAAAATTATTATTATAACATTGAAAACCAGCTGTTTAACTGTTAGCAACTTCGCTAACGGAAATTAACCAAACCTCCGTCCAAACTTCCATCCCCAAGATCACAGAAAATCACAATAAAGCCAGGAAAATAAGTTTTACAATAGTCACAAATATTAGATTTGAACACCATTCGTATTACTTACCAGACAACAAAATATATTGAAAATAACTTACCGAGCATGTTCTTCTTGAAGCCGCTTCGCGGCCGCACACGACCTTCCGATCTCAACGTAAGTTGACAGAAACGCAGTACGATGATTGACAATCCATTCCAGCATCTAAAATTGAAAGAAGGAATTTTATTATACCCAGCCGAGAGAACATATTTATGAAACAACTTTATAAAGTTATGTTATAGCAAGTTCGCAAGCTTATTAACTAAAACCTCACCTTTTCGCAGTCCTGCTCGAAGAGACGCAGTTGAAAACACTGATCGAGTTGCATCTTCTTGTGCTGCCAAAGTTTGTGCGCGTGCGCGTGCGCTGATCGCACGGCCGAAAGCTGGGCGCGTACGGCGCCGGGCGAGCCGCAGTGAAACGCCGCCTCGCCGCCGCTACCGCTCGCCTCGGAACAAGCTGCCTCCGCCGCTTCTAGCCTTTGTAGCACGCGCTCCCCTGATATCAAAGTTAACACCCATAACAATATCACTCAGGCTTTAAAAACTCTAAGTACTGACAACAACTATTTCATAGTTAAAATTCATAGTTTTTAAAACTAAGTATAGATAACTAAGTACAGTTTCAACTGCAAATTTAAATCGAAGATAAGAAAATCAAATATTTTTCAACGAATATAATAAATATTTGTATACATCTAATATGTGGCGTACCTTTCTCTTCACTCATATAGATAAACTTTGGGTACTAAAATAATTGATTTTAAAATACATTCATTTAAGTTCAAATCAAATATTCATAATAGGCGTCGATGTATTCGAACCCCTTTCAAAAGCTCTCAAAGAGCTCTCAAAAGATACAAATTTATTGTTTACAATGCTGAATAATGTCAATAATATACCTAGCCCTTCACTACGATTCTACTTTTTGGCAACTATATATAAATATGATATTACTCAATTGGAAACTACTCCAAAGATTACATTACACAATATTAAGTAGATATTGACGGAAACAGGGGGTTGCTTAACTTTGTCTATGAAATTATTAGTGAAATAAAACTGCTTTCATTTTCTACTTAATATAGTATATGGTTAGAGATTCGAAAGACATACCACAAAAATATTATTTTAATATAGCATTAAAATATTTAAAATCATACCATGCTTGGCCGAAAAACATAAGCAATCAAAACACATGACAATGCACTAATACATCATAACGAAGTAACTGATGTAAATGTCCAACATATTACGACTTAATTTGTCGAACACGACCACTAAAACAAACAGTTAGGCCAAGAAGCAACTTTTAATGTATAAACACCCAGAATCAAATGCACAAATTCACCGATGATATACATTGTACAGTGCCCCAACATAATATGATGAAGTCGATGTTTAAACGGCTCACTACTACCGGTTTTAAACCACTGAGCCGTGTAAGTCACGTCATGATACACGAATACAAGGTGTCTGTAATCTTCACATTCCACTTATAATACTGTTGTAAATACTGCACGATGCTAATAGGCCACAATGATAACGCGCCACAATCGTTTGTGCGTTTATAGACAATATTTTAGAAAACTTTCGTGCTTTGCGTTTACCTGGAATATCAAAGAACTCTTTTTCAAAAAACGGAATAAACTCAAATATAATAATGGATATTATGTCATAGGTATAGCGTGATGTAATCAAAAATATAATAAATAAAGCCAGGCAAAGAATTCGGCGTGGATAACGTCCATTTTTGTCATATTATTATTTTTGTAGCGTCAAATTGGTGAATTTGTGAAAATAGGTTTTTAAGATATTTCGCAATAAATAAAAACATTATTTAAATATGTCATTTAAATTATTTGGGTCTTCTAAAAAACTAACAACCAGTAAAGTTGAAACAAAACGTAACAGCCAAAGAGTTTATCACAGTTTTTATTTTAAGATATAATTTTTGCACTTCAGAAAAGAAGAATCTTTCAATAAGTTAGCCCGATAATTCAATGGTTCTGTGGTTAATAATTGTTCCGGATCGATGTATAATACTCTAATCAGTTGCAAAAAGGTCACAACACTTTAGTATTATTTATTATTACTTCACCCCCCTAAGTATGCCGAATATGGATAGATATCATTACAGAAATTCTCACCTTGCGCTTCCAGTTCGTCCACGGGCACCTTAGCTAGACGTTTGTTGATATCTGCGTGCGCGTCTATAGCGCGACGCGCGCCCGTGACGTCATCAGCGAAGTCCGCACGCGCTACGTCCTCTTGCAGATCATCCAGTCGATCCAGCAACTCGCCGGCTTGCCACATCAACTCTTCTAATGCCTAAACAAAACACCGACACTCAATTAACTTGTATGCTACCTCTTGATTGGATCAGATCTCTCATGGTCCGGTTGGGGGTTCGAAAGCAAATTCTTACTTCTGCACAACACTCTGTCCTGCTTTTTTGTATTGCTGGTGTGCAATGATGACAGTGACAGCCTACCATCATGTGAATCGCATACTCATTAGTCGGTTATTTTAATTTTAAAAAGTACATAAATAAGGAACATTTAAATTCAAAATTGGTTTTAACTCATAATGGTTCATTCAAATAATAGTAATTATAGAATATACTAGTAGAGCAATAAAATCAGACGTGATTTCATCAGATGCTTCTTGGTACATTTTAAAATCCCCATTATATCACATTATATCACATTATATCTACTCTACAAAGTAATACAATACGGATACTTACTAATCTCAGATCTATCCACTGTGCGTGATCGTATTGTAATGTACCGTCTAAATCGGGTGTCAGTTGTGTGCAATCTATCACTTTAGGCAGTGCTTCTAAGCTAATCATGGTTGTCTGAAACAATATATTATAACATATGGGTATCTAACACGTAATAACAAAATTTTGACATTAATTGTTAATATCTAAAAGACATTGAGGTTTGACAGATATAACGGTAATCAATAGTAAAAGTTAATATTTAGCTAATAAATATTCAATTCTACCATCTATCACTACTGTTTGAATTTACATTGCTAACGATATTTTAGTTAGTATATGTTGAACATATTGATAAGAACTTACCTCAAACTTGTACTTATGTGCTCCTATGGTTGTGCGTTGCTTTTGCCAAAAATTATCAGGCTTAACTACAAGTGCCTGATGGACGGATGAGGAGAAATGTTCTTGAAGAACCTTCAATATCGGTTTTATTGCAGCCCATGCTGATCCACGCATATCAATTAAAATAGTGAAGCCCGCTGCTCTAACAGCATCGCTGAAAATAAAATATGTATCTTAGTAATAACTAACGTCTTCCTTATAGTTTCCCAATTTATTATGTTACCAACTGACACGCAGACGATTCTGAAATATATTTGATACCCTAAAAACCTTATCAAAATTATATTTAAAATCTTATTCAAACGAAAGCTACCGAAAAAAGATACGACACTGAAGTGGCGCCTGGTTATTATTGAAAATTTAAATAGGTACTTCATAAGAAACATTGTTATAATGACATTGGAATACGGTTGAATGGAAAGACGAGCTATTGTGCATCAGCGATGTATGATAGCGAAGTGAAGGGTGGTTGTAATTACAGGCTTTGTGCTCAAGTTCCAGTTTCCAGTATTTGAAGTCACCTAGGTACTGCCTATTTGATAATACAAGTATAATGCTACATCAACTAAAATCGTTAAAAAGATATATATATATTCGAAAATACTTAC
>DWKC01001419.1:0-10124 GCA_018249195.1 Racta chiria
GAATGTTTGTCTGTATGTCCTTCATAGAATCGTAAACTATGCATTTGATCATGTGATGATCTTTAGCAAAGTTGTTGAGCATACGCCCACGAAGATTTCTGATTTTGGTACGACCAATTTCCGACAGCACCGCTGTCATTCCAATGAATCAGTGACATACAAACGCACACATGATACATAAATAAAAATTTTATTCGAACGCGGGCGAAGTCGCTGGCACAGCTAGTACTATATAAAAACTACTGTATAAAAAGCAGGCTTAATGTTAAGAGCCAGCCAACCTTTGGGCGAAAGCAGTAAACAACGATGGCGGTATCTGTGTTACGTCAGTATGGAAAAGTTCATGTTTCTCAATCGTTAATAGAACCTATCTGCTGCTGAATAAAGTCGGGCAAACAGATCTTCCTGAGAGCCAGGTCTTCCTGAGAGTTTTTGTAATGATAAAGTACAGATATGTAGAATATTTAGAAGCCATATTGCCTTTTAGTATTAAAATTGCCTATGCCATTTTATGTCTAAAATAATATGCTGAGCTTACGTACAAAGCTTTCAGGTATATGTCGATATTTGCTACACACTTAAGTTTTCATGCCCGTTATAAAGAGTGACTTAACACTTAGTTCCGTATATAATGTACTCGTTTGCATTCCATTGCAATTGTAGTACGAAAACTTTGATTAATTGGAAACAGGGGCCATCCACCGCTGGCGGGAGCACTCGAGCCCAGGATACGCCAGCTCTCAGCTTTACTACCGAGTGTGTTTTAATTGCATGCGATTTGCAATTTTTACGGTCTGCTTACCCCGCCGAGAGCTGAGTGCACGCAATCTTTGTTCTATTACCCCGCTACGTCTGGGGAGTAGGGAATTGTTCGCGTATATCACATATTCTATATTATGTGTAGTTGCAGAATTAATAAACCCCGTATCTCGCAATTTGCACCAAAAGTGCAAGTGAAGAAATATTACAACGTACGGGTAAAACTAAAAATTCTTCAATTTTCATTTGTTAACATACAGAGTAGCATATAAAATGAGCTATGTGTTAAATTATCAAATGAGAATATTCCTCAGAAGCTTGTTTAGAAACAAAGGTCACAGCGGAGACAAAGCACTGCGGGGTGTTGAACTCGACCGATCAGAGCTTCGTCCGTCGAGATACGTTATCGTGACACTGCACAGAAACTGCCAGAACTTAGCTATTGCCGTGCGCACTTTGTTCCAATTGTAACGTGTAAGGTTCGAATCTTATGTATCCATTGGCCTGTTGGTCTAGTAGTTAGTAAACCTGACTGCTAAGCCGGAGGTTCGTGGTTTCGATTCCCACCCAGGACAAACGTTTCTGTGATGCCCAATGAAATTTTTTCATACTATTTTTGTTTATATCATAAATAATAATAATAACAATAGATTTATATACAACCCACACACGGCCATCTGATCCCACACTCAGTGCTAGCTTGTGCTATGGTGATGAGACAACGGATAAACATACATATATTTATATTTAAATACCTACTGCATCATAGTACACGTATTAGGAATTTGGATATTTCTAATTTGAGTAAGTATACAATTTAGTATAGCTATGGTTATTGAGAGCTTCTTAGGTTTATTCGAAGATCTAAATGAAATTACCGTAAGACTGTAAATTTCAATTTGTATAATTATCGTTTTCCTACGAGATATAACAATAAATTATTATGAAGGATAATTAATTTATCGCCTTGAAAGCTATCCTAAGTAATAAAATAATATCCTTTAAAAAAACATTTTTCTCATAAACCGCAGACCAGCGCTCTGTAGCACAAATACGAGTGTTTCTTTTTAATTATGCGACTGCAAACGTACGCCCACGGCTGAAGCTCTTACTCGTCGGGTCGCCGCTCGTATTATCTATAACTACATCACGTTCATCGATAAACATTCCAAACGACGTATATATCTTTTAGAAAATACAGCCGTAAAGTAGGCTAATATCGTTTTGTTAGAGGTTCAAAGATTCAAACATACACATAACACGTTAAAACAAAGCTTTGTCGGCCGGTAGAAGTCTTAATAGCAGAGCTAAAACGATGGCGAAGCAGTTTTCTCAGGGACAGGACAATACAATACAATATATTCCACAATTGCCGTTGCAAGTATTTTCTCTTTTAAGTCGTAATTTATACAAATCAGTTAAATTAACAAATTTTATGTTAAATTTATCTACTGAGCAACTGGGGGTTTTAACTATTTTATCATCAAATACTCTGGGTAAACACACGACACAAAACTTAAACTCTGACCGTTACGAATTTAACAATAACTTTAAACAGATTTAAAAGAGTAATGATAAAAAAGAAACAATATACATTTTGAGGTCAAACTTTTTACAACGAGCGTTGTGATGACGTAAAAATAATGTATGTCTATTGGTACTTTCCGCCTGGCTACAATAGATTTTCGGGTAAAAAGTTCATTTGCTTTTGTGTATCGGAGGATTTGAAATCTTTGGGAGCTTAACGAAAAATAAAAGAAATGTACATTGTTCATGAAACTCTTCTGTACGCCGGATATCGAAGGACATTAGTGACCCGATACCATCACTTGTCATCAGCATTTTTGTGTGTGATGATGTAAAAACAGAAAATAAAAACGCCTTCCTGCATCATTATATAAGGATATTTTAACTAACATCTGCAGATAAATAAAAACCGTTCATTGAAGGAGTTATTTATAGAATTCAGAGTGGCTTATCGTCGCGGAAGCTCGCTTTAATGATAGGGAGATAGAGCGAGATAGCGATTGGCTGGCGGCCACCGTGTTAATGTCGAACAGTGTAATAACAATTAGTGGAGGTCCCAGCCCCACTTATGGCTTGTCGTAGCTGTCTGCGACTCATGTTATTACGTTGCCGTGCTGTTTAGAGCAATTTCTATCGTTTCCTACCTTTAAATGCTTAATTTTTCTCATGTTTAATTGTGATCATGTTTTTATCATTGTAGTTAGATGTAGAACCCAAAACAACCAATTTTAGATTTTTTGTCTGTTTATATGTTTGTCTGTGCCTTTGTTCGCGCTAATCTCAGAAACGGCTGATCCGCTTTGAAAGCGGAATGCGGCCAAGCTTTTATTGAAATCGGTGGATAAATAAAAAAGATGTCATTTAAAAAAACCGTCTATACAAATTCCGCGCGAACGGAGTCGCAGACACAGCTAGTTGATAATAAAATCTTCCATGAGCTTCTTGTTATATGGATATCTTGGCGGGTATAAGATATAAGAGGAGATAAGGCTCCAGTTACAATTCTCGACTCGTTATGAATCGTCGTCGGTAAGATACGAACATACTCGTAATAGTTATAGTAGCTTGTTGTTGTACAAGATCTACATTTGGGCTAGAACTGTGCAACTGCTTCTGCGACTACAACAAGTGGCGATGTAAAACACTCTTTACTTTTATCAGTGTATCACACTGACAAGGTTCAATATTCAAATTGAAAATCGTTTATTTCATGTAGGTATTATCAATACACTTATGAACGTCAAATCTACCACCTACCTACCACCAAAATCTACCACCGTTTCGGAAAGGTGCCATAATAAAGAGGAGAAGAAACGGCGCGAGAACGGTTCGCAAGCTATTCGTTTGCTGTTACCAATATAACTCTGAGAACTCTTCTCAAAGTATTAAACTAGTTTTATGGAGGGTTTGTTTTGTAGAAAACTTCTTGGAAGGTCGCTTTTGCCTGACTTCAAATGCATCATTTGGTTTTACTGACTTGTCATAGTGGTTCCCAAACAACGTTGTTTATTACCCTCGCGTGGCGTAATCCTTCCGTTAACAAGCTGTTACTGTATCGTAAACTTTACTTCGAGAAAATGTATTTTGTACTAGATTCAAGTTAAGACGAATTCACTTCTTTCATGTCAGCGACATACACAAACATAGCTTTAGAAATGTTGACTCGATCATGAATAGACTACATTACGATCGAGTTGTGGATTTAGGATAAGTTTTCCCAATTTACGGGTCAACGGATGCCAGCGGAGTGGCGGGGTTACTCAGTTAATGAACCACATAAACTAAACTCTTAGTAACTTTCTATATACGGTTGAATGTATTTCATCTAAAGTGATTGAAAGGCCCATTTCAGTCACATGTGTTGGAAATCCAAAAATCCTTTTTTTAGCAATTATGGCCTCCACGCAGGTACTGAAGGGATTTACTGCCTATGTCAGCTGGTTATGGTTAATTTAAGCACAGCAGATACAGCAGTAAATGATTACAAACTATTTCCCGCAACTCCTGGCCTATCTCTTAACTTTGCACTCAACACAAACATCAGTAACCCTTCAAGGGTTATTCTAACTATGACTATTTTATTTATTTACTAACACCCTGCTGCAATTTTGAATCATTCCACTTAATTATATTTTAATGAAATATTCTATAAATTAATTCTGCAATTAATTGATTAATATTTTATATTTAGTGATTGGGATAGGATAGACTTACGAATAATCATAGTCGAAATACTCGAAAGAAACTTCCATTGGCAAATCGCCAGCTATTGCCAATAACACACTCCTGTTTAATCACAAAATCGCCATTTAGATCTTATTATACGTTGCGGTTTTATTTTCACTCTGTAATATTTTCACGTATCTTCCTGTGTAATAAATAAATCAAGTATTTTCTTCTCTTAATGGACATCTTTCCCGTGCGCCCGCCAGCCATCAGTGACCGTAACGCCTAAATTTGATTATCATACATTACTTGTAACCGGGACGAGCTTCTGAGATGTCGTGGGCTCCTGAATCGCATTTAGCGTAATGAGGGTTGAGCGAACATCAAATTAGTTCTACTACTCGTCGACATTATCGCATAGAATTATGTTATTTGAGAGAAGACAGCCTACCTATAAAATAGCTTGTCATATTATTACAGTAGTCTGTATTTATTCAGTTGGCGTTCGAGCGTTTTGTTTTACGGACTCAATAATGTACGTATATCTACTTCTAGGTGACGAATAGTCTTCTGCAGTGTTGTTTTTAAAAATAGTCCCCCAAAGCCTTTATTCACGTTTTATATAAATTGAATATTCGAGATATTTTGGAAGTATCCCAACGAGAGCGAACTTGACAGTACATCTGATCGTGCAAGGTCCTGTAATTGATTACAGTCTTTTTGATTAACTGCCGATTGATCGATCGTGTTCAATGATGCATCACGGCGTATTGTATTTTTGTTGGCGCGAGGTCGCCGCGACCTTCCCAGTTCGAGGACGGCATTAAATATGAATTTGGTCTGTTCCGAGGCTGGTGAGACCAGCAAGGTCGACCTGCGGCGTACGAGAACGGCCGTATTGTATCTGATAATGTTCAAGTAATAAGGCAAGAAATTGAATAGTGACCTTCGTTTTAGTTAACGGTATCTGTAACACTTTTGAGGGTAGGCCCAGCTATATTAGAACTTGATTTCTCACGCGATTTTTATTTTCATTTTAGATTTATACCTTTTGTATGTCCTTTGGAATTTTATACTTCCGCGTTATACGAGTAAGTAGCAGATTATAATACCCGTTTAACTACAAATTCCTAATTTAAATATACATTTATGGGGATGGAAACTGACCATATGATCGCACGTCGTCATTCCAAAAACGCTGGAAAAATAAATGATAGATATATTTATATATATAATTATGTATATAGTGCTTAAATACAAAGTTTCATAGTTTTACCTTCGACAATGATGAACTTACCATACAAAGTTTCATCTCCTATTTCAACCCATTGTTTCGTAAAAAGGTAGCCTACGATCTTTCAGAAGCTCTAGTGTCTCTGTACTAAATTTCAAAAAAATCGGCTCATGGGTTTATCTGTGAAAGCGTGACAGACACATAGGTAGACAGAGATACTCTCGAATTTATAATATTAGTAAGGATAATCTTTTTGACTTGAAACAATTGTATTCTAGTACTGACGTTCATTCTACGGTCTAGTAAAGCTGGTCTAACTTGAGATAGCGTGCCCCATTATTTAACTACTTGATATAAATGTTTACCAATAACATGTACTTCTGTGTGAGCTATCAACTGTTTTGTATTTGCGATCTGTTTGTGTTTTAGATATACAGTAGTGTTTTTATATGTTGTATTTGTGTAAATACAATCAGCTTGTTTGGGTAAATACGAATGGGGCGTGTCATTTAAGCTTAGACGAGCTCTAGAATTCTGTAGCATTACAGCGTAGTATTGTATTTGTGTCACGGGGAGTGGTCGCTGTAGCCGTACATTCGATAATTGCTTATTGCTGGATGCTTGAAAAGCAACTGCGTCTGGTTGCAACAGTTTACGTAACTAGTCGGTAGTAGTAGATATGAATCGTTAATTAGTGAGGTGATCAGGGAATACAGATATTTGGTTTTAATTTGAGTAGGTTCGCAGAGGAACATAATACTTACATTTTAGAGTACCGTAAAAAAATTAGCCCTTATAGTTTTGTCGTGTCCATCCTTACTCTAGCCCTAAGCACCTTAGGAGCTAGAAAGCTGCAAATTTGGCATGGATGTGTATATTTTTCATGGGAAGATAGTGAGTAAAAATATTTTTTGGAATCCCTCGCCTTCTGGTGAAGTTGCGGAAAAATTTATTTTCCTTGTCTACCCTTACCGTGCGTGGTATCATTAGATAGGTCTTATAAAATTATTATGGATTTTGGTAGGTCGATTTATTTAGGGATCCGTTTTCGAAGCTTTATAGCTTTATATAGTTTTTTTTTCTTACGATTGTCAAACTACGCGATAAGTAATATATACCTGATTGTATTTTTATATCTTACTAATTAACTATTTGTTTTTGTTACAGGTAATTTATCAATCACTATGCACCCACACGAAGTCTCTTTTCGATGTACAATAAACTCTTCTTGATAAAATTACGTGTAAGTAATAAAAACGAAATTTTAGGATAGTGACATCTCTCCTCTACTCCGATACCCAAATTATTTAAGTGTTTGAGCCAAGCCCGGTGGGAATAGAACAAAACTAAAATAATTGAATTAGGCCAAGTCCATACTGAAACAGAGTCGCTATTTTTATATTTATAAATTTCTTAACGTCGTTTGTTGTAGTTTACAAAACTATTTAGGCACTCCGTAAATTCATGTGATGCGATAAGAATCAGTTTAGCTGAACATGTAAAAACTTACGTATGAGGCATCATAAAATCCACATGTCGTGAACTATTACCGAGAATTGACCGAGTCAGGTAACAAGCTTCATCCAGTTACCAATTTGCTATCAGTAGTCTTTATTTCCATTGGTATAAAGTTCAATTTCTCTAGATCAGTAGAACGCCGTTTCTCGTGTATTGTTTTCCGTAAGGGAGGTATGAGCCCGCGTGTATGCTGTAACGAGCGTTGTGACGATGGGGTTAGTGTACGTTTTGGATTGAAGCGTGGTGGTGAGTTCGGGAGGGGTCGCCATGGCGGCCGCCGGCTGGCGCGGTGCCAGCGGGTGTCAATGTCAATGGCATGGGGTCGCTGGCAGATCGCAAGCTTGTTACCGTATCCTGACCTGCCCTGATTGTAATATGGTGCCTATTTTGCAACTGTTGGTTCGATGATTATTCTTTTCGTTTTACTAACACTCCAACAATTTAGAGTGGGTTTTTGGAATTATAATCTTTTGGAAACTCATACAATGTGTTAATATTATCGAGTTACCTTGAGTCATTGTGCAAACATTTGTACAAAGTGCACAAATGTATGCATATGAATAAACGACGCTGTTTCGCCATTGTGAGTTCGGAAACTTCACCGCATTCGTGAGCGCCCCCACCAGGCTTCGGTTGATCTTTAGAACGTGACCCCTCATACTACACCATCGTTCCACACACATCGGTTGATCTGCCGAACGTGCCCTTTCATACTACACAATCCGTTGAATTGCATTAGATGCTTAATGGTCCATTAAAAGGAAACTTGTTTGCTTAGATGAAACATATTTGTTAGAAAATTGAATATAGATAAATGTAATGCGTCTTAAGCGACGAAGACGATTTTTTATTTGGGAAGAGCATTGAACCTCGCCTTGTCATACATTGATACGAGTATATCAATGGTGTCATACTTACTAGTCCAAAGATTTGGCTTGACAGTCAGTACGGTTTCTCTTGGCCAACAACATACAATGGTAAATCGATTGATTAAATAACTGCAAACTTTATTATTGGAATTGGCCGCCAAAAGTAGCTTTTTGTTAAATTGTTATGCAAAAATATTCGATACCTTTATGCGTCTGCCTTTATTGTATTGATAGGCAATATCAACAGAGTTGTATAAAGCAAACAAAATTCTGTGTAATGTGTTGTTTATGTAAATTACTGAATATTAATGTGTATCAGGCGTGAACTTTTTATAATAATTCCCAAGGTGGCGGCACCATGGTGTCATACAACTTTTATGATGGGACGATATCTTTACTGGCTCGGAAACCTCCATAAAGACGTTGTTATGACCGTTTTATATGACATCGCTATATATCGGTGTTTACACCGCGTCGATATTGCTAACGTATTGATCGTTATCTTTATGGTGACGGGAGATTAGCGCTCTGCTGGGTTTCGCCAAACCTCGAGTGATTTTTGCTTTCGACGAATTACCGAGGTAGCCAAAAATCTGTGGTGGCCGCGGTTTGAAGGTTGGTCTCCTGAATGGAAGGACCTGAGTTCGGATTCTTGAAAAGTTATGTGCGTGTTACAAATTAGTTACTTGCTTAGGTAGAGCTTTATGTACCCTCCGAAGCGCTCATTTAATATTAGACACCCATACACTTTCCAGCCACTAACGATTGACAGAAACTACTGGGCCATGAGCGCTTCAAGCAATATAGCAGTTCTTGTGCCATTTCAATAATACCAAAAGAACAATATTTTATTGACAGGAATTATCTAATGCGATATTAAGTCTAAAAATATTTTATCATTGTATTCTGTATAGCCACAATTTCGTAGACAATTACATTTGTTGCTCTCGTCTGCAACAGTGTCCAGGACAATTTCCTGTTGGCGAGGTCCGGAAGCCCCGCCTGCTTCCAGCCCCATCCCTCTCCTTTCTGCTCGTCTTGTTTTTGTTCCATTATGATATAAGGTCTATTAATAAAACAATTTAAGAAAACGTATGTTTTTAGGTAATATAAATTGTTGTATGTTTTATGTTTTCATATTTTTTTCATTCTGTATGTTATAAGTCGCATGCCTTGTGTGTAATTTAGAGAATTGTGCTCATCTTTCCAAAGGACTGCCATTTCGCGATAAAATGATTTATTTTGATTCTTGATAGTAATAAGGACACAAGTTGCAATTAAAATAAATGACAACATTATTTTCGTTAACTAAAGATAGAGCATTATTCTTCAGGATTTAAATTAAAACATCAGACAGAAGTCATCACTTGTTTACGTAATAAGTCGCTCATTCTATCATAATTATAAAAAGTCATTCTTGCTTTGAGATATAGACGAGACATACGAGACATATGAGACTAACTCTGTTCCATGATTGTGAAACACACATAAAGTGAGGTGAAAACAAATTATTCTTTGATTGTAAATTTGATTAGTCTTCGTTGTGTTATATTCTTAGTGAGGCAAGAAAAAAATGTTGTTAATTTCGCGTTGGTACGTTACAGAGAAGCGTTTCAGCTTTGTCATAAAGAAACTCAGTTAGAAGTTTTCTTTTTCACGTTATTATTTTTAAACTGGCTTCGTTTATCGTATCTCATCAAGTTATTCTAAATGATATTCGGAGTAAAACGGGTTTTTGTAATTTTCTTTGAAATAATATTTACTATTCGGTTTGATTTGCCTTCGTTCTTGTATTCCACCGCAAGGCTTTTGGACTTCTATTGAATGTAGTTTGAAAGTGTAGCGTTCATAGCCCGGCGTCTTGCATCGAAACTAAGTGATCAATGAAGTTAAGCAACAGCGGGTGCGGTTAGTAGAATGGGTGACCGACAGTGGCAAAAATTTCATGAGCGCTTTGGAGGGCACGTAAAGCTATTGGTCCCGGATGTTATCATTTGATAACAATCGTTAAGCCATGTCGGAGCCCTTCGTGTAGCATAAAAAATTCCGAC
>DWKC01001420.1:0-10123 GCA_018249195.1 Racta chiria
AAAGGGCATACATATATATATATTATGTATAATATGATAAGAGGAGAGGACAAATGGAGCAAAAATGTGAGAAGATAGTATCCCAGGGAGGGTAAAAAAAGAGGAGGCAGACCACAGTAAAGGTGGGATGACGATATTAGGCAAGTGGCAGGAGTTATGTGGAGCAGAATTGATCAAGACAGAGCGGAATCGAAAAGGTTTGCAGATGTCTTTGGCGACTGGCAAACAGATCTTCAAAAACCATTTTATGTTGTTATGTATTCACATTAGAACACACTGCAATTTGATTATGTCGATCTGAATAAAAGCTATTATGAATATCATTTTATCAAAAGGATATGATTGAGATAAAAAAAGATAGTAGATGCCGTTTTCATAACATTGCATTAAAACACATTCACATAAAGACAAAGTCAAACAGATTTCTTGTAGTCAATAAAGTACAGACAGAAAAGGGTCAATTACTTCATATCTAAAAGGTACTACGTCAGATACTAACAAGAAATTCCAAGCCTTATAACAACCCAACAAATAATAACATTTAGATAATTAAAGCGTTGGATTCATATACCGACATCGTCAAAGTAAAGGTTTCTAAATGAACAGCTGAAGTGGAGTCGAGTGCGGCGGTTGAAAGAATTAACGTCAAAGAAACACGAATGATTACTAACGAAGTACTAAGGCCCGGTTCCGTTAAGCAAAAGATTATACACGACTTAACTGACCTGTATAGCCGCGAAAGGTAAGGAAGTGTACATACATTGATATTTGAGGTCACGTACACAATCAACCCGAGGCATATACAGTTATTCTTAAAATTGATAGACTCTTTACATCAGAAGGACCTTTGGGAAAGTGACAATACTGCTAATCTTTAATATTATAAATGCGGAAGTTTGTGAGGATGGAATAAATAGATAGATGTACGTTACTAATTAATGAAAAAGCTACTGAAACTAAATGAAATTTTCAAAGAAATTATATAGTGTAGAATAACGCATGCTATTTTTTATAAACATTCCGTGCCCAGCCTCGGTCAGAAAATAGTAGATACTAAAGGGAAAATATACACAAATATAAGTTAATGTATATACATTGATATTTGAGCTTATACAGGCCTACAAGGGCTATACTTTATATATTCAACTTTAATTGACACTAACACATGAAAAGTACAATACAATACAATACAATACAATACAATACAATACAATACAATACAATATAATACAATACAATACAATACAATACAATACAATACAATACTTTATTGTACACCAGAAAATCACATACAGATACATATTATTAAATTCGTAGACATAGGTAGAAAACAGGCGGTGTTATCAGAGCGATCTCTGCCAGACAACCGCGTCTTGGAGTGTAGTTACAAGAATATAGAATGGGCAGGGGTGCATGTAATCTATAAATAATAATAAATATAAGCAATGTCATACTCATGTTAAATATATAGAGTAATTAGGAGATACAAAGTAGTATGAGACAAAGAGAGAGTTAGTACGTAAGCAACATGTAGTAGTTTTTAATCTGTTTTTGAAAGAGAAGAGAGATGTTGCACGTCATAAAGATAACGGTAAGGAGTTCCAGAGGCTAACAGAGGAAGCAGAGAAGGATTTTTCGTAGAAAATATTATAACGGAAAGGAGTTTTTAGGGAAAGGTTTGTATTTGAGCGAAGGAGACATTCATTTTCATGTGACATATGTAAATATTTGTTGTAAATGTTGTAAATGTTGCAAATTTTAGGCATGTGACTAAAAGAACTGTAGCTAATTTGGTAGCGATTCTGTTTGCGAAGAAAGGGGTTCCTCCTTAGTGACGTTATGACTAGGACTTGACGTTCCTCTTTTGGTTCCCGGCCGGGCAGAGTTATGTATAATCTATAATAAATCTATAATAATTAAGTTATTTATAAATGCTATTTGTCTCAGAGAATCCTATTAGGGAATGGGGGGGTGCTATTTGTATCTAGGAATTCTAGTAGGGAACTAAACTGTGCGTATCTAAGCGTTTATTTATATACTTTAGAACTGTGCTAAAACATATACTGAAAATTTAACACAACTTGTTATTTTTACCGCTGTGGACGCAACTGCGTTACCATAGATGCTCTCTTCTTGCGCTGAAGTTTTGCAGGCTCGTTTGTAACATCACAAGCCGTGGGAATCCGCCTCTACACATCAGATACACGGAAACTTCCGCATGAACCAATTCATAATTAAATTTGTCAATTCCGATCGGAATATCGTTTTAATAATTTTAATCAAAAAATGCAATGATACGCGGTAAGAGTGGCGAGGAGCGGGAATTTAATGCAACCAAACACTTGATTGATATGCTGATTGTGGCGGTCTAAAATACACACCCCAATCCCACGCTGACAGATCAGGGTGTCGTCAAAGGCGACAGAAGTCTCGTTGTTGACTATCCTGCCTGATATTGCCTGATGTCCTAGTCCTTGAGCGGCGGTAATCACCGCCATCATAAGTAATCACTTACCCTCAAAGGAACTATCTGCCTATTTGCCCTTTATCTGTAATAATATTATATAATTATTATTAATAATTATACTTAATGTGTGTAAGTTTTATTTAAAGTGAATATTTCTCGTTTTGTAAATATAAAACAATGAAATAAAAGCACCTGTTCGTTTAGTGGTTAGTAAACCTGACTAAGCCGGTGGTCGTGGGTTCGATTCCCACCAAGACCAAATTTTCTGTCATGAACAGGAATATTTGTTCTGTGTCTTGATGTCAAATATCTATTTAAGTATGTATTTAAAAATATATATGTATGTTTATCAGTTGTCTGATTACCATAGTACAAGCTAACGCTTAGTTTGGCGTCAGGTGGCCGTGTGTGAAGTGTCCTAACATATTTATTTATTATTTACCGAAATTATCGAAATGAGATACCCACTCATAGAAACTGCTACCCACTATTTTGTCCTTTTGCTTCAACCTATTAATGGATTGCTAAGCATGGGTCTCTCGTACGACCTAGTGTATACGCCACGCTGATCTAATGCGATAACAATTTTCTCCTTTAGGGGATTCATTTTCAAAAATCCTTTTTAGAAGCAACCGTACTCTGGAAAATAGCCCTCTGTGTTTAATGTTTACTCTCTTCGTTGTCAGTCAGTAAGTGGATTACAATTTACAAAGAATACAAAGTATTCATTTCAGTATACAAAGTATTCAATCAATTTTGGCGTCGATGCATTAGTTATTGTTTTTATACGACGTTGGATTTTATTGTTAGATAATCGTTGTGAATAGATTGAAACTATGACTGATTTCGATTTTATAATTAACGTAACTCGGGTTGGTAAAGCCTACTAATTACCTTACCAATTTACACCAATTCAAATCATGGAATACCTCGGATAATAATGGTTAAGTCTTTTTAAACGTATTTGCATACTCTGTATTCTACCACGGTAGTTGAAATTCATCACAAAATTTTATCAGTAATGTAACGTATTAAAATAATGGTGCTTTGATCTATTTTTATTAGAATGAATTGCGCTATGTGGTAGTATTACTATACTGAACAAAGGTCGGCCAATCAATACATATTATCAGGTAATAATTAATAGATGTTATATTACGAAGAAAATATTAACATTTTCGTCTTGCGATTCTGAGAGAAAGCCTAGAAGCTTAAAAAGGATATACGTCTTATTGTAATACCATCGTATGTGCTAATTGTTTATGTAAACTTCATTTAAATATTTTCATCTATCGGTCGTCAACGATAGATCATTAAACTTTCCAATGAGGCCAACAGTTGGAGCACGACACGAATACAACATAGATAATAATCGTAACACGTCAAACACTTTCGAATCGAATGACTACATAAACGTAGTTTTCCAATAACAAAGCCTAGTAGTTAAGGTGCCATTCAAAACAACGCGACAATCAAATAAAAATACTCTAGCGACAGACAGCCATGACATGAGGTTTGTTGGCCGTAGCCAGCATTGATTCGCAGTAGCAGTTGAACGCGGGTGACTACCACAACACAAATGCAGACTTTTTATGTAACTATCCAGACAAACTAGCTAAATAACCGCATAAATTACCGTCACCGTTGCAGCTCCATCGAGGACCCTTGTTCGGTGAATCACTGAACACCTGACTCAGCACCGCGTTACTCGTGTGCTGATGGTGACCTACATCTCCTGAGAGAGATGCGGTAGCCTCTCAGTCGGTAACCTCGACAGTCCAACAACAATCATCAAGCGACGCGCAAATCAATTATTATATAACATTTGTTATAGCATATAAACAAAGTTGGACTTAGTAATTTAAATCATGTTATCAATTAAAATTAATTTAATTTAGATCATTATAACAATTTTATCGTTATTCTATCACCGCCAACACGACACGACATTCCTCTCATAACTCTAGAAATACTATAGGAATGACCTATGCGTTGTCGGCCAAGAAAGAACAGCTGGCTCCGAAATATCAGCGTTATCAATATCTGTGTTGTACAAATGAAAGCTGTGGCAAAGTAATACTGTCTACCACGACAAAAATCTCATCGCGTTTATCGCTGAAGTGTACAGTTTGTCGCGTTCTTCGGAAGCGTACGCTACGATACATGGGTAACATGATTACCTATTTTTTTATATTAAACTAGCTGTGCCCGTGAATCCGCGCGGAACTTGTATAAATGGAGTTTTTTAAATTGTCATATCTTGTGTAGCGATTTCTATAAATAATCCCTAAGAGTCATCCAAGCTTAGCCCAATACATCAGTGACAACCGCATTCAAATCGGATCAGCGATTTCCGAGATTAGCGTGAACAAAGGCACAGACAAATAGATAAACAGACAAAAATCTAAAAAACCTTGTTTTGGGTTCTATTCCTTTCTATAACCCATTCCATATATCTTCCTTGGACAGACAGCAATTAGTTACAGATTTGTTATACATATGTATAATGATTATTAAACCACTTGAAACGGTTGCGTTTAGGTTAATCTAACAATTATACAAATATTCCTATACGTTTTTAGAAATCGATGTTACACAAACCGTTCTAATATTAATATTCAAACGATGACGTAGAATACAAATGTGTGTTGATTGCCTAATATGCTATACAAATATTCCAACCGTTAAATTTTATCGTCACTACGGTATTTATATTTTCAAAAATAAAAATAAATATGCAACGTAAATATATCTTCTTATATCTTCCTCTTTTTTACAACCCTTACCAGGGTCTCCACTCACAGTGGGAGGGGTACAGGCCATAGTCCACCACGCTGGCCAAGTGCGGATTGGTAGACGTCACACACCTTTGAGGACTTTACGAGATCTCTCGGGAGTGCAGGCTTTCTTACGATGTCTTCCTTTACCGAAGTGATAATCAACTTTTGATAAGCAGATATTTTTTTAAATTAGAGGTACGCGCAGCAGGATTTGAGCCCGGGACCTCCCGTTCAAACCATTATATATAAAAATGAATTTACAAATAAATATCTTAGGACAACTCACACACGGGCATTTGACCTCAAACTAAGCGTTAGCTATTACAATGGTGATTGGAAATCTAATAAACAATACATATATATTTTGAAGTACATATTTAAAAATAGATATTTTACCACCTAGAAACGGAACAAACATTCCTGTTCAACACAGAAAAGTTTGTCGTGGATAGGAATCGAATCGAACTAACGACCTCCGGCTTAGCAGTCAGGATTACTTACCACTAGACCAACAGGCAAGTTAAATACTATTATACAACTCCGCTAGTGTTTGATTTTTTCTTATATCTAGAACCAGCAACTGAGCCAACAGAATTACACTTGACCCTAACAAATGTATCATTTTAAAGCTTTCTTATTTTGCGACCGGTTATAAAAATGTTTTTTTTTCCAAACCCAATATCGTTTTTAAACGATACACCGCACAATGGTATAGCAAAAGGAATCTGTGCAAAATTTCATGCTTGTAGGTTCAAAGGCTTAGAATGTGCGTTGTTTGTCAGTGAGCAACACTTACAAATTTATTAAGTAGATAGTTACGACCTGTTCAACCTAATGTAAGCGTGTAAAAACAAGAGACTGCTAACAGTCACGCAAGACTCCTCGGAAATTGTAAAATTGACGAAACATTATTTTGTTAGAAAAGGTACGTACCTAATGGTAGACGCCAATTAGATAATCTTTTCCGTTACACGATACGATTGGTGTAATCGTTGATAGCAAGCATCTGATCCATTTTCCGATGTTGTCTTGAAGGTCTTATTAATTAGGCCAATTGATTACAAATTGATCCGTATTGTTTGCCTGTTCTTACGTCCATTATGATTAATGACACGGCCTTGTGGTCACTTTAGACGTACTTAGATGCGGTCATAATTAACAATTAATTTTCCTCGCGTAGGTTGATGTTAGGTTTATGATGAGTTTCTTCTAACAAACTTGTTTATTATATGAACTATATATGGTACAGCCTTGGGTTCCACCGTCACATATAAGGAGACTAATTAAGTGTTTGAATTTTCCAGCACTATCTGAACACAGGCGTGGGTGCCAATGCGCAATATTTTTATAATTTATCATTGTTGTTCTACATGTAATTGGAATCTACCTACCTACACGTTCTTCGTACTCGGTCATTTAGATTAAATAATTATAATCCTACTTACAAGAAAACTTTAAGGTATTGTTATTTTTATGAATTCAATAATTCATAAGGAAAATCGTACTTCAAAGGATTTTCCATTCGCATAACCGATATTTGTCGATTTATTCCATGTATTTCTTCAATAGTATCAATATCATTGATAATAAATAATATTCAAACCGTAGTACCGTGATACAACATTTAAAGTAATTGTCATTTGATTTATATTAAGTGTACTTAAAGATCTATAACTCTACTAGAAAGTAGAGTAAAATGATTGTACTTAAACTTAATCTTTCGACATGTTTTGTAGTAGAGTTGGTATAGATGTTAATGCTTATTGATAGTGACGTTACGTACTAAAACTAGCTTTACACGTAAATGTATCATTTGCTCATATATAGCTAGTTCTATCTGAGCGTGTGCAACGCGCGTGAGCTACCCCTTTCACTTGTACTGAACACATGTATGCCTTTCTCTATGTTCTCATCTCTGTCTAACGCTTGGTGCCGGTGGTGGTGGGCCAACGTTCACCTCTCGCCGCCAACGGCAACAGTAGCGCTGTTTCCTCGGCTACATCCGCACGGGACTGATATACTGCGGTCGAATGCCTATCGCGAATCGACATGAAGTCCAAACCGGCACACTACATCGATGCGCCGTTCAGGCCATGGCCACCGCTTTCCCGCCCCGCGCAACCCAACTTTTACTTTCGGCCGCCGGATCCAATAGATGTAAGAAATTTCAAATCATCGTCGTCGAAGGGCTCTACGTACACTGATTTCTCTGGGATGAGCGCGTACAGCAACAAATCACGGGACTACTACTTCTTGTCTCCCAGTTACCGGTCTGCGGGTGCGCCGACGCCGAGCAATCATGCGGATCTGTACGTCAGTCGGGAGCGATCTCGTCAGTTGCTGCACCCGAACTCCTCGTCTCCGGCCTGCCCGTGCAGTCGATCGCGTTCCCTAGAAGACGTCCGTACCGAAGTTGTCACCGAATGGGAGGACGATGATGAGAATGGCAACCGTATTGTCGCTCCCGCTACCAAATTTAATCGCACTTCCTACAAACCGATTAGTGATTTCCAAAAACAAGGATACCTCACTCGACATTCCATGGAGAACTTAGCCGACAGATCTCCACAAGTGTTACCGCCGAAACGCATCTCCGGCTTTCAGGTAAAAAAACGACTTTCTACAGATATTGCGGACTCATTGTGTGGCTTATTTCAACGATAACATGTTTTTAGTATCATGTGTTTTAAAATTCCGCTTAAATTACCCAACGAGTGTTTTCGAATGTGTTAGTTAATTATTCATGCGAACTTTCTAACCTTCTGTGTCT
Source organism: Racta chiria (assembly GCA_018249195.1). Lineage (NCBI taxonomy): Eukaryota > Metazoa > Arthropoda > Insecta > Lepidoptera > Hesperiidae > Racta > Racta chiria. The sequence continues at coordinate 8,018 of DWKC01001420.1, forward strand.
GCTGGGTTACCTCATTGATGCTCAGCGAAGTGAACCAGTGTATGTGGCTATGGCGAATATCGAATACAACACAATATTATAATTGGTATTGTTATTGTTATATTGGAATGGGTATGGTTAACCAGCGATGGAGCTGTCAAGCCCCGTTCAGCTCCGGTGAACCGCAACGTACCGTCCTGCGCACACGGTGTAACGGATGTTCGATACAGGGTTTTTTTTATTAACACCATGCACGCTTTTCAAATTTAGAATCTTAGTTTAAAGATCCACAGGTAAGAATAATTTTAGTTAAAACTAATATTATTCAGAATTAGAATGTGGAAATCAGCGAATGCGAATTCTATTGCTATGAACTATGCAGTTGAAAGTGTAATTAATTTGGTCCGACTAGTTGTTTTAATAAGGCAAATAATTCAACGTTAGGTAATGATTGTTCAGTTGAATCAGAACATAACGAGTACAGTTTGAATGTATACATTTACAAGTCTTCCTGACTTGTTTCGGTTTATAAAATGTCGATGCAATTTACGATGCATTTCAGAACAATTCTAATGCATATGAGCTCAAGTGTGCTCGTTTATACCGTTTAAGCTGTATGTACAAGTTCTTCGAGCTCACCGTTCATTAGAAATATTGCGTTTTGAATTACGAGCAGAACAGTGAATATATTGTTTCAATTGTATGAATGTATACTATATAATATATATCTTGACTTTTATATATATATTTCAATACGTATGTTATATTTTATCACAATCATGTTTGCTGCATATATGCAAATAAATTATTCGTGGGTCATTGGATTGTGACTTGCTGTTTGTTGAATATTTCACCCGCAATAGGGAATCCTAATGTGGGGTTATGAGCATGTAAGCGTTTATTGTTATTTAACATTAGTTAGGTATCGCACGTCAATTTGAGTACGTATAGGTGAAAAATCTTGTTGCAAAATTTCAGATTAGGAGCAAAACGCGGTAATTTTAGCATAGTCGCTATACCTCTGCTACGATTCGAACTCTAGCAACAGATGTCAGACATTTATAATATAAACCTTTTTTTCTCAGCACAATTCGATATTATATGTAACTTTATAGATTATAAATTGTGTAAAAAAGGTTTATGTATAATATGCCTGATAGCCGTTGCTAGGCAACCACTTTTGGTAAAAAAACTTATATACGTCGTAGTTAGACTTAGCCATTAACATTAATGTTGACGCAATATTAGCAGAAGAGTTAAAGGACCGTATAGTTAATAATTGTATAGTGAAAAAGAATTAATTGGAGCAATTTATCTACCCTAACTAAATCTTCACGTATCAGGTATGATTGTAGTTAAGGATAAATTATAATATTCATCTGTTACGTTGTAAGTTATTCGTTAGAAAGTATATGAGTTCTGCTTTAAAAATTATGAATATATAGATACGGTGTGACCTAATGAAATCGTAAATATTTTAGCTAGAATGGCTAGCTATAGCCATGTTGCATAAAGGCATCGATTACATTTATTGCAATGCATTAAACTGTTCAGGAAATGTTTTTATGGAACTGACAAACGAGCAGACGATTCATGATGCTTAGTGTTCATCGTCGATGCATATCAGAAAAACCAGAGACATCACCGATGTCTTGTCGGCATTAAGATTTATGATTCATATCAGTCGCGAAAACTCGTTGCGACTCAATCGTAACTTGAGAGAAATTGGAAGGAATCTTACATAATCTGTATTTGGTAACGCTCTTAAATTGTAATATTTACGAATCGCATCTTATCGAAATTAAATTATAACATTACGTAAAACTACGTTTTCTCAATCTGATATATGATTTCTATTTTACGGCTATTAAATTTTTTGTAGCTATTTCTTGCATGCTTAATTGAGCATAATATGTTTGAAATAAAATTTTACTTTGTTCTAAATTTTTAAGTGAATGCATGCGTAAAGACGTTTTTGTTTTCTTTGGTGAACTACTTAAGAATCTTAATTTCTTGTTCACTCTCATTAAAACTCTTTTGACTTCAGTACCAGTTTATCTCTCTTATACCGTCTCTTTAACCGACATCGCATCGATCATGCCATTTAGTAAAATTGTGAAACTGGAG
>DWKC01001421.1:0-10123 GCA_018249195.1 Racta chiria
ACTCTAAATTGAGGTTATCAAGTCCGACACGCTCGCCCGCTATTGGAAATGCAAAATAACACATAGAAGACTTGCACCGAGGTCGCGTGACGGTGTTCTCTAGTGAATACGAAGAATATTTAGATGTTATCTAGTATTATGTTAATAACTTCCAGTTTGATCTCTGCAACAGTTTGATCCAGTAACAAGGAGGTAATCCAGTTTGTTTTTGTCATCTTGACCAAACTTGTATCAGTGTGTTAGCTGTGTAATGTAGTCACCATACAATAATTGTGATCGCTGTCTGTTCATGGAGGAAACTTATAGGGGGGATTTGTAGAAGCAACCCAAAACAACCATTTTTAGAATTTTTGTCTGTTTATCAAATCTGTTCGTGTGCCTTTGTTCAAGCTAATCTCAGAATTGGCTAATTTAAATAATTAAAAATATATATTTTCTTATTTGGTTTGATTTGATTTTTAGCACAGCCAGTGGTGAATGAAACGTGACATTGTAATCACCCACTAGTGTGTTTACAAGTCTTGTCAAGATGACAAGCACAGACTATATTGTAGGTATTTTTATTTAGAACTGATTATTTCTTTGTAGTTAAGATAATAGATTCAACACACATGATTCACCCGCAGACGATCTGCGTATTATCACGTAACAGTCGGAATTCATTTTGCATAATAATATGTAGGTATTCGCATTATACCCAGTAATGTTTTTTATTAAAATACGTTTTTCTTGTCTGTCACTTGGTTATTTCATGTTGTAGACTTAGGTCTAATTGAATTTCTACTGTAATAGAACTTGACAATATTGTGAAAGAGGCGTGGAATAGGCGAAGAAAGTGTGTGAATATAATAATTTGTCGTAGCAGGTGGTTTGTCGAGCTGAAGGAAGCGGTCAGTCAAGATAGCGGAGGATGAAGACAACAGACTATACGCTAGAGTATAGAGCATTAATCTATACCAATATACTCGTAGATAACATAGGAGAAGAGATATGTATGTTTGTAACGAATTAACTATAACGCTACTGGACCCATTTCCAAATTAGTTGCTCCATTGGAATGCTACATGATCCCTGTAACACAGGCTATATTAGCGGCGAGGTAGGGGGCACAGAAGTGCGGGCGTGCATATATATGCAATAAATAGGATGCTGCGCGACTCAAACGCGCGGTCGGCTCCCTGTGCAGTTCAGAAATAAATGTCCACCGGTGCTAAAACGGGACGGGCCATTAGTTAATGAATAAAATAGTTACTTACATGTTATAGCAATAAGAGCTACACGTGTAATGGCTTCCCCGTGTTCCAATGCTGTCTCTGACGTCAACTTAGTTTTAACATACGGCCACACTATGTTCATGGGCACGTAGAACTGGAGGCCGTACGACAGGAAAATGGCAGCAGCCATCACTGCTCGCACACTCTGCGCCAACCTCAAATTAATAACATTACATAACTACTTATTAATAGCCACAATAAATATTATTAAAAACTACTAAAACGCTGAATGGAACGTTTATAACAAATGCATTGGTATGCAATTGAGATAAAATATCGCCATTTTCAAATACAGTTCACAATTTTAAACTAATTTATTCTTTAGGAAGAAAACAGTCAAGTTCCAACGCAAACTAAAGTAACAATACGTTAGATAACAATATTCTTTTTTCAAAAGAATTATTAATATTTTTGGATGAATTCTAAATAAAGCTGCTACGTTTTGATGACTCAATACAACTGTAATTTTGCGTGAATAGTGATTTTTAAAATAAAATTTCGATTTATGACTTTTTATAAAAGCAGGATTCTTTTTGAGGTAATTCTCAGAAGATAACGTATATTATTATACACATGTGTTACATATATATTATACACCTGTGCAAATTTTCGTGTTTCTAGGTCGAAAGCGCAATTGTTGCCAGTGACGTCAGCGTCTTATAAAGTATGATATATCTAGGGCGTATGTAATACACGATTTAACCTCAAATCATCATAGACTGTGTACGATAAGCCATATTTAGCTATATTACGGGTACTCACGATATACTTTGAGCCATTATTTCAACCCAGGTGCATGGATCACGTCCACAACATATCGGTACAAAAAGCATATCGTGAGGACTTGTAATATGTGCGTGGGCGTACCGGGATGGGGTCAGTGGGGGGCGGCTGTCCTCCTGGCATTCGGGTAATTCGCCTATAGTTTCCGAGAAAGTAAATATTTTACATAGTATTACATAAAAATGTAACTGCCCCCTCCTGCCCGTCAGAAGCTGAGTCCGCCCACGGTGTCGTGTGCACTCATTACAACTATGTAAAATAGACACATACATATCATTAGGTAAGTTGAGCGTGATGCTGCCCAGCACACGTTCGCCGTACTTGAGATATCCAAAGAAACCAATCGCAGTGTACAACACGGCCACTATCACCATCCCGGTGTTCAGTACTCCGGACCAGCCTCCAAAGTCTTCTGGCGTCTTCATGTTATTTTCCAACGGTAATATCTGCAAGTATCTCATCGACTATATACGTAATTCATTTATGTTTTTGATAACGGTGACCAAACATAATATATCAATTATTTCATGTGATTGGCGTAATGCTGTAATCTTTTTGCACTAATACTGTATGTAGTTGGTATCCTGAATAAATAAAAATAAAATAAATAAAAATGAGATTAGTCCATTTAATTATTGAACACTGTCCACTAAACTTTCTCACAAATGAAAGCTCACCTTTTACTGGAAGTTAGGATTAACGCTTATTATGCACTGAACCATAGCAGTTCAATAAACTTTTATTATCATTACTTATTTATTGTATGTATGATGATACCACTGATCCCTTCGAAGTAATATCGTAATAAAACAAATTGGATTAGATTTAATTCGCACACAGCCATAATGCATTTTGCAGTAGGAGATAACTAGTAAAAATAATATTAAAAATATTGGCTCTAGAAATGTTGATACATATAACACATTTGTAAAGGATTCGGTTCATTCAATTACATTTGATGCATCATTTAGTAATAAGTTAGTTTTAAAGAAGAAATGTAAATGTAAAGATATATGGTGAGGCCATGCGGGCGTGGAGCGGGTTGTGTAAATAATATTAGTAACTTACCACTCCTATGCCTTCAAAAGCATATATAGCAGTTCCAAAGTATAGAGGCAGTTGACTCCAAGTTGCAAATGCTTTGACTGTACTAGTATGTGGCAAGTCTTGGAGAATATAATAGAATGTTATTACAAGACCCCAAGCTGTCATAATGGAAGCAATAAGAGACACCGGAGTTAAATACTTGAGATTCTTCACCATCGCCAGAGCGAGTATACACGGGAAGAGTAAGGCCAGATATGTGTGTACGCTTAGATTTATATGAAAGAAATGCATCGTATCCTGCAGGTTAGTAGCAACAAATAAGAAGTACACACAGCAAAACCCCAGTTGTGTTATTACTAAAAATATATTGGTTATATTCCTGAAACAAGAAAAATAAATAAATAATTTCTTACACACTCATACCCCTACTGTTTCTCAGGTTGTATTCAAAATACAATTAACACCCAAGGCCTGATAAAAATACTTCAGTCACATAAATATCTGACCTGCCTGGGAATCAAACCCTGTACGTCATACCTCACAGGTTCTCTACTATTCAACTACAGAGCCATCAACAATAGGTAACTCATACCATTAAATAATAAGTATCTTAAGACAACTCACATAGGGCCTTCTGTCCTCAAACTAAGCATTAGCTTGTACTATGGTGATCAGACAACTGATATATTTTTAAGTACATACTTAAATATATATTTTTTACAACCAGACTTACAGATCAAAACATTCATCACAGAAAAGTTTGTCCTGGCTGGGAGTCGAACCCACAACCTCCGGCTTAGCTGTCAGGTTTAACAACCACTAGACCAACAGGGCAGTCAGTCAATACTGTTGTTAAATCCCACATGGACACTGATAATATGCCATCTAATATTCTGTTTATTAATATGACTAATTTGACCATTACAGATAAAAAATGATTTGCGTAATGTATCTGTCACCTCAACAGATATACCATCTTGTAATGATGACCCTCATTATTGTTGTTTTGGGGTATGTTGCCACTTCGCTACTTGGGGCAGGTACTAGGCAAAAAAAAACTACCGGAATAAACGGTCAGGTCTATGAACTGGTTGCATTGGGGAAATGGAAGGAAGGTTTCGTATCATGTAACGCCACACTATATTCAAAACTAGCCGGAGAAGCCAAATTTCCCAGTTCTTACTCGGTATGTAATACTGAAATCAAAATCACTTTATAGAAGATTTTACAGAAGCCAACTTAAATATTTTTGATGACTTAAACCTAGCCGGGGGAGGGGGGGTCGGTGAACCCCCTTGAAACATCTGTTTATGTTGGCTACTGCTGCAATATACATATTATTATTTATTTAAACTATATTAACCACCATGAAGTTATTACAATTCGAGAGTGATTTTTTATATTTTCTAAAATATATAAATAATCAGAAAAAAAAGATGTATATTAACTTCTAGATGCCAAAAAACACATCAAATGACAATCCCAATAATCACACATGTTACATTACATTTAACTACATATATAATCCTGGTGATGCAAGATTGGTGTTTTATGAAACAGTTATCTGTTAATTCTTACAATACTTACTTCATCTTTTGTGAATATGGTCTGAGTGAAATGGGACCCATAGCAAAAGCATCTTCAACAACCTCAGCAAAACTCATGGCTGGTCTCTGATTACGAATGCACAGCTCGTGGGAACACTGCACCAGCATGTGCATGCAATGTGTGCATATTGCTCCCATAAACAGAGTTCCAAAAACACCTAAACATCAATGATAATAACATTACCACTCTAAACTATAACATTTTTATTCTAAATCTTTTTAAATAAGCGCTTACGCACACCATCGCACCAGGAGTCCCCGTGTCGAAGGTGGCGTAGATAACACTAATAATGCCCGAAATCCGTGAACAAACATTCCATCTGTCACATTAATGCCGGCTGATCCCGGGAATCGAACCTGGGGCCCTTCGCTTCGCAGGCAGGATCAATACTAATCAAGCTACAGGGGCGTTAATTCAATTAAAGACTTTAGTAATCATAATTGATGGAAATATCGAAAATACAAATTACTTTAATACAAAATACATACCAAAAAATAAACCAGCATTTCTGAAAGCATCGGGCATCGCCAGAATGCCAGTTCCAATATTACCTTTAAGAAGGTGAATTAGCGTGTCAAAATTGGATGTGGGGTGCTCCAAACACCTTTCCGAAGCCGGATTATATTCATCCTTCGATATCTTTTCATCTTTAATCGGTATCGCAACAGGACTACTCACTAGTTCCACTGTTTGCACTTCAGCATTATCGAACGGAATATTCGGCCCCGTTAAAAGTGGTTGCTTTTCATCGCTCATAGTTAAACTTGACAACAAAACACTTCAAATAAAAAATATTCGCATCGCATGTATATTAATAAAAATACATTTACGTTTACTAGCAACGATTACCTACTTTTAAGTAGATTTTCTACATTTATTATAAAAACTGTTTTCCATAAAATTATTATTTTAAATTTGTGCACTTGAACCTTTATCTCCGTATGCCAACCACAAACTAATATAGAGACAACTAGCCCAACTGATCAACCAACCAACGCTTGTCTGAACTTGCCTGTCGTCTGTCAATTTGTCATATCAATCAAATCATAGACAAATGCTGATTTAAAAAATGTTTTTTGTTCATATTTTGGATTCTTTTAAACTCAATTATTTAACTGTGGAATGGAAAAAATCATAATAAATTAGCTCAGAATATGTAATATACGCGTTAAATACCCCTCAAAGAATTTTAGGAACTAGCGATTAGTCAGTCGCATAGAATAATACCGGATTATAATTGAACCACGCTATGGGAGTTTTCTGCTTTGTCTGCGTATATTATAATTTTAGAACATGAACGATTGGAGCTCGGCCGCTCCCCAAGCCTTATATCTCGCCTGGCGGAAGATCCTCCTTTGCTAAATGCCACATAAATTGTTTTTTTAGCGGTCAAATTGTATATTTTCATGGGCGTGCTCTTATCAAACTGTATTAATAGTCGGGTTTGAAAGTGCTTGTGAATCTTTATCTATTATCTTCAGTCCGTTTATTTACCATTTGTCAAATTGTCAGTGCCAAGTCACTGACGTATCTTGACGTATCTGTCAAATGCCTGAAATGTCATGAAAAACTGCAATTGCAGTATTCTGTTGTTATGAATAACATTTAGTTCTGAAATAAAGAGGTTTAATAGTATTTCTTTCGTTTAAATCTGCTAAACATTATTCATAATATCAATATTATCATCATTTAAACAGTATTGTAATGAAAGGCTAAGAACAAAGTTAGTTTGTACCTTCAAGGTTTTCTATTGACTTGTGCCACGGGAGACTCAATAGCATGGGAAATGCAGGAAGCAACCATCCCAAGGAATGGCACAAAGATACACATAATAAACCCCAAGATGCGGCACCATCTTCACCTGTTAAGGAGGGAGAAGCGTTTACTTTTGACAAAAAGATAGATGACGATCGCGGAGGTCGCGAAGACGACAGTAATATAGAAGATGGAGCTCCTTATTACACAAAGGCGGTTCCAGAGTCTGATTTGGAGTATAACGAGCCACGGGAGCGCTCTAACACTTTGACAGACAGTAGTAAGGTTGTCGAAGATATGAAAGTATTGCCTACTGTATTTAAATGGGAAGGCGGTGGTAAACAGGTTATATACATTGTTAATATACCAATTTAATATTGCAGTGCAGCCATAAAGCTGGTACTCCTCACTTTGTGAGAAGAGAATAAAAGCCAACGGTGGATCAGATAAGGATTGTAGAGATATAGTAATGTGTATGTATGTTACTGCTTTCAGGTGTATATTAGTGGTACATTTACTGACTGGAAAACAATTCCTATGGTAAAGTCGCACGGAGACTTTGTTACTATAATTGATTTGCCAGAAGGAGAGCACCAGTACAAATATTTTGTTGATGGAGAATGGAGGCACGACCCCTCAGTGGTAACTTTACTTCTATGTATTCTGTTTATTTTCATCTTGCACTATATTGTAAACTAAGACAGCTCAAGTTATTATGTGTGACTATTATAACGTGGTGGTTATGAAGACAAGATCTGCTTATCTCCAGGTGTTTACAAGATAGAGCAAGATGAAACAAAATCGACTGAAGATTTAGGCTGAAGCTCAGGTTAAGCTTCTTTATATCAAGTTGTGTACAGTAGCACTAGTTTCATAAATAGCAAAGTGTAGACTTTCTTCTGCAATCTCAGGTCTTATGGGAGTCAGCTTTAAATGGGGTTGGTAGCTGCGATAGGCATTTGCTTTATCCCAGCTAGGTTGCCTGGATGAGTAATTTCATCACATATTTTGAATTTGGTTTTTTAATGGTTGCAAAGATATTCACAAACCTGATAAGGTGATGTTTGTGAGTTTGCTTGATGTTGGGTACATGTTGCGTCAGTTTCCACTTCAATACTCATTGAGATCCTTGAGAGCATCAAGACCTGACTTTTTTCTAACGTCAACTGAGTAAAGCACCAGCTATTCAAGGTGAGTGCTAGGTTCATATCACACAAACCGGCACTATGCTCGTAGTAATTGGGTGGAAGAAAAGTAGTCTGTTTAAAAGTATTATTTTTGGATATGTAGTGGTACCGCCCAAAATGTACTGTGAAATGCATTTCAAGACATTAATGTGTTGTGTCGGTTCTGTAAATAACAGTTCTGTAAATTGTAATATTTCTTGCCTTATTCCTGCCTTAAAAAAGTTTAAATGTCTTACAGTACAATATTACATATAATTGTTTATTTCAGAAAGTAATAGACAATGGAATGGGGTCGAAGAATAATTTAGTAACAGTAAAAATGTCTGACTTTGAAGTATTTCAAGCATTGGCAAAAGATAGTGAAGGTATTCACAGCAGCGCACAAACAGAATACTCACAGGTAAAAATCTATGGCAGAATGCTGTCTAAAACATTCTTATTATAGTTTATGGATCTAATAGAAATTGGAATGCAGTTAATGACATGAGCTAAATGGATTTATAAAAAGCAAGTTGCACAGTACACAGCATGTGTATCTAATGTGGATTATGATTACACCTATAATAGTCCTTTATACTTGTCCAATACAGATCTGTAAAGAAGTTAATTGTTGAGGGAGGTTGTTACACCTGATAGTATGAAAAATAAAGTGATAATTATACTGATCTGTATATATCAAAAAGTTATTGATCCATCAAATAGAAATGACAATCACATCATAAAAATTGTTTTGTAAATGTAAGACAACCAATGGGAGGATGGTTGACGACTCATCTTCGACGTCACCTGCCTGTAGTCAAACTAACTTCCAGCATGTCATCAGATGTCACAATAACTTATTACTTGACCAGTTTCTGCCCGCGGCTTCGCCCGCGATATAATTATTTTATAAATCGAATTTCTGAAAACCGTAATGTTTAACCATTGATTTAGACATACTACAAACATAAATGTTCAACTCATACCAGCGGAACCTATAATCGCTATAATATCCCATGTTCACGTCCTGGATATGGTCTATCTGTGTGCCAAGTTTCACCTTAATCCGTACCGGTCAGCGTGTGGAGGAAATCCAAACATCTTCACAAACTGTCACATTGACTCTAGTATAGATTACAGGCTGGTGACATTATTGTCCAATACATTCAATTGATGTCTTACTTTGTTGTACTATTGTTCGAGTAATATTTTTAATTTGAGTTTTTATGGAATAAATACATAGAATTAAAAGTCACCTTCTATCGGTTCCTTAGTCACTACTTAATAATCTTAAACAATTTTTTGTCAGTTATAATTGACGTTGTAACTACCGTTGGCTTTATGAGCCCTCCGGGGCACAGAAGCTGTTTATTATTTTTTGTGATTTGTGGTCACCCACGCATATACCTACGGGCCGCGCCCGTAGTTAAATAAGTAGGCAATTCACATTCAATCAGGATTGTCATTTCAATCAAGCAGCATTTCAATCGATTTGCGTAAACAGTTTAAGGAATATTAGTTGTTACTTGATTAGAATGTCAAGTGTGAAAAAAATTCCATCGTCTGATAATAATTTATTATATTATGTTGTGGTGGCAGAACACTTGGTACAGTCACTAACTGCCGCACTCACAGTCGTTAGTGCTAATTCCCAAAATTAATACGCTTATAGTTAGCTAAACGGTTCATTAGCGTCTAACTATAGTCATATCTTTGCTTTATTAATGATGTTATTCTGCGCTATAAATTATCTATTTTACCTATAATTCCGGGGGAACATAAATGTTGTCCGGGATAAAACGTATCCTAAGACTAATCTAAAAATGTGCCCCATTTCATCTTATCCATTCTAGTGATCAGAGTTGCCATAGTACATTTAACTTAAAGGAAATAAAGCAGTTTCCCGGGATAAAATTAGCCCATATGTTTCCGAGGACTAAAATCCATTCAGTATCTAGTTTTTGTGCTAAAGGCTAACAACAGACAGACAAAAATTTCAAGAATCATATTTTTAGCTTCAGTTACTTGTACCCCTCGAAGCCGTGACTAGTGGCTACACTAATACTCCATCGATCTGTGTTATGACGGGTTCCCGCGTAGTTCGTCCATTAAAATGTGACATTTACTAATGAATTGACTCTAAGAAGAACCGTTAGTTGAATATAATTAATTAATGTGAATTGTGCAGCAGTAAGTGATGTTGTTAATTTATATTCACAAGAGAGTTTAATGCATGGAGTAATTAGATGTAAATTATCTGCGTTTATTCTTTTTATTATTTATTTAATACCTTCTCGGATTTTTTTTGTAATGAAGTCTATTTAAATTGTTTGACCTTTATGTTTTCAATTTCATACTCAAATGATATCGCGCTATAAATATTTTCCAGGAAATACCACAGTCAAAACCATGGGAAAAGGTATCAGGTCCTCCAATCTTACCTCCACATCTACTACAAGTAATTTTGAACAAGGACACACCATTATCAGT
>DWKC01001422.1:0-10122 GCA_018249195.1 Racta chiria
CACAACAATTGAATATACCGCTATTTTTAGTGTAAGAAGACTATGTACTTGGTATTCTAGTATTGAAGTACTTCAGTATTGAATATTCAATCGAAGCCAGGGCAACTATGGCTTGAAACAAAGATCTTAATAATGCCTTACTAATATGCTTATCAACTATCATATTCAAATAAATAAAAACTTGTAATATTGTCTTTGTTGTTTCAATTTTCCAAGTCTTTCAATCAATATTGTTACTTTGATAGATTACTAAATATAGTGTATTGGTGACGAAAAAACATTTTTTAATAAAACTATTTTAATTGTATTAAAATAGTCCTAAAAATTGGACAAAAATATTTAACAACATTTTAGACTACCCCTATTTTTGCTACAATTTGATGTATGTAGCTCTCCATGATTCTTTCTATATTTTGAATAATTATGACTTACATTATATATTTTTCCTTATGGTTTTAGTAATTTTTCTCAATTCTCAAGTCACATAGTTAATCTCTATCTCCCCCAGGCCTGCCGTAAGGAACTTTGTTCCAATATATTGTTAGTAATACAATAAAGCTTTATTGCATATTTGAATTTTTCAGTCAATGGCTCTGGAGAAGAGGATCCTCCAGATTCCGATGTCACATACTTTGTCGATGATGAAGGTCGTTACTACTACCAACCAGTTGGGGATACTCGGAATGTAATATCTTTGGGTACTGCTGAGGACACTGGACAGGTTAGTTTTCTTACTGATTATATAAAATATCTCTTGATAATATATGCTACAAATGTACCAGTACACTGAAGTTTAATCATGTATTTAAGTCAAGAGTTAATATTTTAGGCCATAGGGGACGAGGATAGTCCAATGCTTGTTGATGGAGAAGGATATCAAACAGTGACTTTAGTTCCCTCAGAATCTGGAACAGGCGAAGTCAGCTATGTCCTAGTCGTGCAAGAGGAGGCCAAGCCTGTTGTTAACATTGATATAAAGGTACCTCAGGTAATATCATTTAAATACTAATATTATTCATTTCATTGCATACTAACAGGATTATTCAGTTCCTTTTTAATGTTTGTTGCTTGTGTTTGGTGTACCTTTGACCATACTTACTAGTAAGTCAAGACAAGACAATTGATGTAATATTTTACACAAATTATTTGAAGTTGCTTTTAATAACTCCGAATTTTTGTCACCTAGACATATTGCACATTAGATTACAACTAGGATGCTAAAAACACATGTTTTTTCAGAAGAATACTTATTTTTCAAGAAGCTCTATTATATGATTGGCAAATAGATCATAGGCATTCCATAAAATTATTCATATTTATATCCAAGCCTTAGACTGAATTATTTTCATCAAAAACCAATTAAGTTGTGGATAATTTCGAAATCTCAAACATCAAATGTAATTCAGGAAATCTACAAAATTTTTTTTTTCTTGGTAGAATAGAATCATCAAGTAAATATCTTTTGAGACATTTTAGTGAAATTGTCTTTGTAGGTCCATTATTGCTTAGAGCCAAATATAATTTATAATGTCAAAATAGTGTACCCTTAATCTGTGGAACTTTAAATCAATTCATAATCCTTTTTGATTTGAAAATGTATGTAGTTGTTAACTCTATCTGCAAAAGCCTATTTAATTATGTATTAGGTACAATGTCACAAAAATATGAACTACACACAAATACAATAAACAGATACATAAACTACCTTTCATATACAGAGTTTAAACTTAGTGAACTAATAAATAAGCTAGTAATAAATATATATTCATGCTTATTTATGAAAACATCCTAATTAATGATCTTAATTAACTTTAACTTGCTAATTTTGCAATAATTTTAAGATCTATTTTAGTAAATCAGTAACAATGATGGTTTTATACCATTTGTTCAACAGCAAGAAAAAAGGAATGATGTTTACAATTTTGAAGATGAAGAAGACGAAGATAAAGATGAAGGCTCTGAAGAGGATGACGATCAGCAGACATCTAAAGCATCCGGAAAGGTGTTTATATATTTCATAATGTATCTGTCTGTCTTTATCAAGATTTTCACATTATGCTCATTTTACCTTTCAAATAGTAGTATGTAGTAGTAATTGTAGATTGAATGTTCTCCAATATTTTTGATTTTATTAACAACATTGAATGCATAATAATACAGGGAAACAAGTCACCGGCGAAGCGCAAGTATACGCGTCCCACCTTCACGTGCAACTTCTGTACTTACAATAGTCACAGGCGGTAAGTTTTGTATCTCCTGGTATTATTACAGTATTGAATTTAATTTTATCTTCTTTTCTACTGTTTAATGAATTAAACCGTAGAAAAGTGTGGTGAACCACGGTCTGTCAATATTCACAATAGATCAAACACCAGGTTGGAAATTATTGGAGTTGAATTAGTGGAATAACATTCGTACACCGATACAAAATTGTAACTATGTTAAATATTTCATTTTTATTGAATCAACCCTCAATTGATTGGTTCGTTTCAGATACCTCCTTATACGACACATGAAGTCTCACTCTGAGGAACGGCCACATAAGTGTAATGTTTGCGAGCGCGGATTCAAAACCCTCGCCTCGCTGCAGAATCACGTCAATATGCATAATGGTGTCAAACCACATATTTGCAAGTATTGCAACAGTCCCTTCACCACATCAGGTAATTGGAAAATCATTTAATATCATTTGAATAGCTCATATTAACTTAATATTTTATTGTACATGGTCAGTGTTCAAACACTCTAAATATTAAAAGTGTAATAGGTGAAATATTATAAATATACCTCTGTAGATAATAAACATTATAAAATATTGACATTTTCTTTAATTATTCAGGTGAGCTAGTGAGACATGTGCGCTACAAGCACACCCACGAGAAACCACACAAATGTACCGAGTGTGACTACGCGTCGGTTGAGCTATCTAAACTTCGACGTCATATTCGTTGCCACACTGGGGAAAGACCCTACCAGGTAATACATCAAACAATATCAAATTATAATTCAAGTCTTGATTTAAAAAATATATATTTACACTTCTATTATACCTCTTGCCATACAGTTGATACGTGTATAATCGGTTTTTTCATGTTGCTGTATGTTTTAAATAAAATACGGCCAAGTTAAGATTCTGTTACACATAAAATGTGGTTACTAGGAAAATATATTTTCTCACCGGATTGCCTACAGTGATGATTTGCCGAGACTCGGGCTCACGCCAATTCCCGTCGCTATACTGGTTTTACTTTCTACTCGTTGAGTCTGCAAGTTTATGGCCTGCGTATTTCTAGAGAATACTTTTAGCAATATGTCCACCTTTTGTATCCTGTACTGTATTTGTGAGGTGCATTAAAATTAAAACTTACATAAAAAATGTGATGTTGTTAAATGGTGTTGTTTAACAATTATCGGAATAAAATTAACTATTTATTTATTTATTTATTCTATATTGACCACAATAAAATAATATGGTACAAATGGCGACCTTAATGTAGCAAGTTGAACGTTTAAGGTTACGTCCAGTTGAAAGAAACCTGCTAAACTCATGTACGTAACTCCTACTTGTGTCAGTTTTAATAAACTTAAAAGTCCAACTTAGTGTTACATTATTTGAAATTTTTAACTAGTGCTGTAAATTGAAAATATGTTCTTCCACAGTGTCCGCATTGCACCTACGCATCCCCGGATACGTTTAAGCTGAAGCGACATCTTCGAACGCACACGGGGGAAAAGCCGTACAAGTGCGAAAACTGCAATATGTGCTTCACGCAGTCCAATTCTCTCAAGGCACATAAGCTCATACACAATGGTACGTACTGTTAATTAAATTAACCTTTTTTGGAACTATTTCGTATGGTTGTCTATCTTTATACATACCAACGAGGAAATGAAATTGCTTGGAATATAAAAAGATATATACAGATAGATTGGTAAAGTAGTAGTAGGCTTTAAATAAATATCTAGGTTATTATGAAAGTGTAATTCAGTTACATACAAATTCTTGGGTAGGTGTTTCTCTGGCTAGTACTATTAAAAACCCAAATTAGTTACTTATGACATTTTGTATCTATACTTATTCATATATTTTCAGTGTCAGAGAAGCCGGTTTATTCGTGCGAATTGTGCCCAGCCAAATGTGGACGTAAAACTGATCTGCGCATTCATGTCCAGAAACTGCACACATCTGAGAAGCCTCTGAAGTGCAAACGCTGTGGAAAGACATTCCCTGACCGTTACTCTTGTAAAGTGCACAATAAGGTGAGATAAATCAGGTTCTATAAAACTGTTGTAACAATTTCAATTGACAATTGCAAGTTATAGGATTTTAGGGTTAAAGAATCAGTTAATTTAGCTTTAATTTTGCGGAAATTTATTAATGAAGAATAATAAGAAGGTGCATCTATCCTGCTTATAGTAACAAAAGTATTAGGCAATTACATTAGTTAGTTTTTGTTGTGGGTTCTGACACATAATTTGTTATGTAGAAAAAATAATAAACAAGTTGACATACGATGGTCTGTGTTTCAATGTTACAATAGTTTTAACACTAGCTGACAGAGTTACTATAAACTAAGCAAAGTTTGGTCTGTCGTAGAGATATTTACATATTATTACTGTCTCATAAAACTTTAAATATTTGTTATTTGCAGACCCACGAAGGCGAAAAATGCTTCAAGTGTGAGTTATGCCCGTATGCTTCGACTACTTTCCGCCATCTGAAGTCGCACATGCTGAAACACACAGACGAAAAGCCATTTGTGTGCGACCAGTGTGACCAGTCATTTAGGTACGTAATTACTGGGGTAAAACCACTGGCCACATAAGGACTTTAACCGCATTGAACATGTGGTTGGATATAGCACAATATTCAGTGTATTAGCTTATTCTTTATACAATCTGTAAAGTACTACTCAGATTAATTTGCTTATAAAATAAAACAACATACAAGAGATACATTTAAATTAAAACGAAACTTACTTTTTTGTAGTAGCTGGCCACAAAATTTATATACTGGTACAAGGTTATTCAGTATCTGGCAACACAGAAAATAGAATAATTACAAGATAATATAGAAAACATTGACTATATTTTATAACTTGTGACAATACAATGTTGTGTTGTGTGTTTGACTATATTAGTTTATTATTTCCGCATAGATCAGGGATTGGGAGAGGCCAAAGAAGCTAGAACGCCCGGTTTTGACCCCTAAATTGCTCTATACGGATCATGACTGAGAATAATAAATGGGTAATAGGCAACATTGCAGTGGTGGCTATTTACTGAAAAAGTGTAAAATTAGTAATCAATAACTAGCCACCCCCTCAAACCGATTATTTAACAAATATTAGCTGGATAAAGTGATGAATTCACGTCACTTATCATTAGGACCCGAGAAACATAAATTTATTAATTGAAACACCTTATAACAGTAATCAATTTCAATTTTACATAAACAATGTCCTTAACAAGCACACAAGCTGTTAAAAATGGCCTCGTATATGGGCCACTATAATATCTGTAAACCTAAGTAGGATGAAAACGAATTATTGCATAATACGAACACAGCCGTTCTTTTTATTGATATTTATTTTGAAACAAAATATGAAATAGTGGCCATTTAAGACAGTGGCACTTATACTCATATATGTATACTATTGAGAGGTATCTGTTCAGTCCACACTGACCACACAGTAATATCACAATAATATTACTATATTGAACATTCACTGATGGAAATTCCATTTGAATTATGTGAGTTACTTTCTTGAAGAAACAGTGCTTCACGGATGACCTGTAGTTCTTGTGTTAATTTTATTGTTTTAAGTTGACTAGCAGAACGATTTTTTTAAATGAATCATGTATCCTCCCAACATTATCTTTCTCTAAATCAAAATCGTTTATTTCATCTAGGTATTATCAATACACTTATGAACGTCAAATATTTAGAATCTACCACTGTTTCGGAAAGGTGCTATAATAAAGAGGAGAAGAAACGGCGAAAGAAACTCCTTTGATGTTAAAATCAATCTGCTTCAATCCAATAATACCCGCCAAGTACTGGTAGAGACACTTACCAAGAGACCTGGAGAGCTTCAATGGATATCCGTGAAAGGGTTAGTGGCCAACGCAAGTGCCGGAAGATTTAATGTCGAGGGTCTCTGATAAGATATAACATCTGCCATCCATTCCATGCCAAAATTATTAAAATATTTTCCTTTAAATAAACTAACAACATAATGCGTTATATAAATAAATGTTACTGTCGATTCTGGTTATATAATACCAACGTTGGCATTATATAAAACAGTGGTTATAATATTATATTGTTGGTAGCACAAATAGTATACTTGTATGGTTAATACTGCGGGCCGACCGCCAGACGGTCTTCGGAGATTTTATTACGCCGGTCCGTAAGTAATCTAATACTGCATCGTGGAAAAGGTTTTGCACTGAACGTTTTAAACGAAATAACTTTTCGGTATTTTTCAGTGACAAAAATTGTCATTTGTTTAATATAAGCTTTTATCCGCGGCCATGTCTGCGTGGAGCAGTTTACCCTATTTTAACCCCAAACTGGTTGGAATTCTAAAAACGCTAGAAATATTTCTTATCAGTGCAGAAGTACAAAGCTTCATAGTTCGTTCTTCAATAATGACGAACTTCCATATACGTAAACTTTTTCCCTTATTTCATCTTATCCAAGCCTTTTTTCATAATAAAATGTACCCTACAACCTTTCTCAAGCTCATGTTTAAATTCACACCAATTGTCATCAAAATCGATGCCGTGGTTTAGGCGTGAAAGTGAAAAACGGACAAAGTTCTTTATTAGGGATATACATATTATTAAATTATAGTAATTTACAAAATACTAAATAATTCACATTTCTGTTTGAAACTTGAATACCTGATATAACGCCTGCTGAGTTAGATAGTAAAACATTGAATTACCTTGAATGTGTTACGTTCCTGCTAGCCGTCCCACAGCCAATATCTTAATAATGCAAACACCTAACTGCAGAATGGTAAGATTGAGGTCTGCATATTAACAATGCGCTGTAGACGTCAGATAGATTAGCTTAAACTAGGAATGTTGGCTTACAGCAGCGAGCGAGTTATTGATGGTTCAGATTTATTACTGCTAATTGAACTGGGCGGAGAGTACCGAGCTCGTCGCCCGGCGGCTGGTGTATGTCTAAAGTTATCGGGTGAGTTAAGCAAGTTGGAAAGCGGACGGGTGATTCCTGGTAGCAAAAAAAATATTAATTCTGTTCGACGGGTTCGTAATCCTTAGGTTTTAGCTGTTATCGTTAGATAGTCGTTAAGCTACGTCGGAACCATTCGGCTCGCATAAATAACCGACACGTAGATTGGATTACCTCTTCCCCAAGAAAAAGAAGGCCACTGGAGAAGCGTTAGATATTTAACCATAAACCATTAAGACAAACAAATAGTACAGTCTACATAGAAAACAAATAAAAGACAGATTATGTTTATTATGTACGCTACGCACACACACACAAACAAACGCATAAAACATTACGTTTATAAATACTAATAGAAGAGACTAGGCCCTACACTAGACACTTAGAATCCTAGTATGTGACCTAAAGCCAAACAGAGTCTTTGTATATGTATTTGTATATGTCAATAAATTGTTGTTGTTGCGGTGTAGCTTGAGCACGAGAGACCCGTGTTCAGTAGTGGGACATAAATGCGGTTTCCAAGAGAACGTTCTAGTAAGTTTCGAGAAGGCTTACAAATAATATTTAGGTGCTCGGTTGCAGCTGTTGTTAAAAGTTCCATAAAGCTTCAATAACTGACGAACGTGATAAAGTTTGGTAAAATATAAAGTTGAAAGCTTACGAAAATAATAGTGTAAAGTCCGCGTCAGATAACATATCACAAAAACTATGTGAATGTGAAATTAAAATAATATTTCACCATTGCAACTCATAACTGTCCCACTGCTGGGCTGG
This sequence comes from Racta chiria, assembly GCA_018249195.1. Classification (NCBI taxonomy): domain Eukaryota; kingdom Metazoa; phylum Arthropoda; class Insecta; order Lepidoptera; family Hesperiidae; genus Racta; species Racta chiria. The sequence continues at coordinate 7,982 of DWKC01001422.1, forward strand.
GGTCACCACTCACAATGTGAGGGGTGCAGGCCATAGTCCACCACGCTGGCCAAGTGCGGAGTAGACATAAATTTAATTACATATTGGTTCGACGACCGAAAAACCTTTTTTTTTTAATAACAATGTTCTTATGTCAAAGTATTAATATTATCTGTACTACTAAACCACTGTTACTACATTACTACTACTAAACTATTACAACTAAATCCACTACAAGCAACTTAGTCAATAACCAATCAAACTCAGTTTTTCCGTATTCGCCTGAATCGTTTGTGTGAGTGTGTAAATCACATGACACAGCTCCCAGGCATTTAAAGATTTTGAAAATATACACAACCACATTTTTTTAATGAAACTTTGACTGATCGATTCCTTGACGTAAATCCTATTTTAAATTTTCATTGTAATTATTGGTATGATTTCAAATAAAATCAAATCAAGATACACTTATACAATATGATATAATATTGAATGGACGTTATATACACTTATGAACGTTAAATATTTAGAATCTATCACCTTTGCGGAACGGTGCCTTAATAAAGAGGAGAAGAAACGGCAAAAGAAACGGCGATATATAGATTTTCTAGGATATTATATCTTATGATAATAAAGTATAAGATTCCCGATATGCTTATGTTAAATACAACTTGTACATGTGTTAAGTGTATAATTTTATTTCTGTAAATCTTAGCTATGTGTTACTTGTAAAATAAAATTTCAATGATTATCACAATTTGTATGAATTTTGTTACACGCGTTTTTGATAATTCCTAATTCAATTGTGGGTAAGAATACCTTTTTATATCATCATTATAAGTTATATTTACCCATTTTCATTATAGAATAATCAGCTCAGAGTATAAGCAGCATGTGAATAATTAAACTATGATATCATTTTCGTTAGAAAGTTGCTACATTTTCATAAAAATACTAGAATTTTATCCAGAGTTAGGTAACAGCTCACTCCTGTCTACAGTCACGGAGGCTCTAGAAAGTGTTAAAGAATGTAAGAATTATTAAATTAAGCTTTAAAAGTCATAAATCTAATTCAAATCGTTTATTTCGTTTTAAAAACCCAAGATCTTACTTAACGAACGTCAAGAAGTTAAAAATACCAAGGCGCTACCGTAGGTACATTAATAATGAAATTATAACAATAACTCATAATAAAAAGAAAACTAAATTCTATAATAGAGCCTAAGGTCTCAATATACTCGTACGGTACCTAACTACCGTCGGTGTTCTAATACGAAATAAACTATATACGCTAGTGATGATGAGAAAATAGATGAGAAAATTCCGATATCGGTATGAATCGTATAAAAATTTACTAGTAAACGTAACCTTGGCTTTCACCTGGATATCCAGTTAAGGTCATTAACAAACCGGTCGTAGTTGTAATATTTAAACATTTACAGTCAAATGCACATAAATATAGGATCTTAAATCAAAATATTGAAACATACCTATATAGTCCGGTGCATCCCACGAGCAACTCAGCGGAACAGTTTACTACGGGTTACTACAAACGTGGGCGGCTGCGGGCGTCAACCCCGCTTGCAGTCTGGTAACTAAACTCACTGTAACATTCGAGTGCACACGATCGCGGTTGCAAACCGGTAAGTGTTTTGTTTACGGCGAGCGACCGACGCGTCTGGCGTGAGGGCGGGCGGACGACGCGTCTGGCACGAGGGCGGGCGGACGACGCGTCTGGCGCGAGTCGCGACCTCCGCGCTCGACGCGCAACAGATCAACAGATACGTCGCCGGGGACGTCGGGGTGTCGACGGCGCGCGCTGCTTCCCCCCACTTACTCTGACGTCACTGGCTGCCGAAATTCTCACGGGTTGTATTGCACTGGATCTGGTTTCTTCGCGTCTTTTCGTCACGTTTTTATAATTGTTTTATTACCGATAATATGTTTAATGATCTTATTATAAAAAACCAAATGAGAGTTAATTCCCAGAAAATATTTGGGTAATTGAAAATATTATAACTCCTAAAACAATTTAAAATACTTGGATTAGTTAAAAAAGTATAAACCTAATGTCAATATACTTCTTTGCAACCCATAATTGTCCCACTACTGGGCTCGGGTCTCCACTCACAATGTGAGGGGTACAGGCCATAGTCCACCAC
>DWKC01001423.1:0-10117 GCA_018249195.1 Racta chiria
CTATTTTTATTTGGAGTTGTTCCAAATCGTTTTGAATGATATAATTTATTACTGTTTCTTTTAGTCCGCGATCAGATTTCATATTGAAAATTAAGCTTTTATGCAAAGTAAATATTGAACGCTGATTTAAAATTGCAGTTTTTTTTGTTATTTCGCAAATTACTGTTCATGATTGCGAACTGCGCTATGAAAATATGGTAATTCGGAAACAAAAGTACTTAATACGCTCACACACATGTGTGTACAACACACGTAGTCCAGCCGTATCCACGATCCATACAAGAGCCGAAATCGGCGTGAAAAAAAATATCGTGATTGCCGTAACACACACGTAGCACACAAAAATCATTTAAGTTCAGCATAAATCAAATCCGTTTATTTCATGTAGGCTTACCAATAAGCTTATAAACTTCAAATGTTTAAAATCTACCACCGTTTCAGAAAGGTGCTGAAACATATAACATTGGGCAAGAAAATGCACAAAATCTGATAGAGTTTATTAATTCCAATAAACGCAATGCAGTATCGTACCACCGCTGGTCTTAATTTAATTAATAGTTTGCGGGCATACTCACAAAGCGTATATGCAAATCTATCGTCTTTGTCACTCTTGTTTGGACAGAGTGAGACAGGCAATTAATGTTTGCATTAGCATCCAATAACACATGCACTTTGTAAGCGTATTGATACGGCAGTACGGTAAACAGCTTTGTTTTTGATTAAAACGAGCTAAATTTCTTGGAGCTGGCTTTTTACGTAGAATGGGAATGGCTTCTCTATGTATTCGATGTTAGACGATGCATCTTTCGTCTTTGCAACCCTTATCTGTCCCCCTACTAAGTCTACACTACGTCCACAATTTCAGGGGTACAGGCCATAGTCACTGCGCTGGCCAAGTGCGGATAGTTAGATTTCAATAATCTTCGAGGACTTTATGAGAACTTTACTTTATGAGAGATTAAGTGATAATCAATTTCTGATACGCACATCATTTTGAAAATTAGACGTGCGCGCAGCAGCGTTTGAACCTGGGACCTTCCATTCGATAGACGAACTGCTGCAATGCAGGCGATGCATCATCATCATCATCATTGCAAACCATAACTGTCCTACTACTGGGCTCGGGTCTCCACTCACAATGTGATGGGTACAATCTATAGTCCACCACGCTGGCCAAGTGCGGTTTGGTAGACTTCACACACTTCACACGCTTCGGAGGGTACGAAAAACCAGTCGGTCCTGGTTGTTATCGATAGAAAGTAATCTTTAAGCCATGTGGAAGGCCTTCATGCGGCACAAAAAGCTTCAGACACTTGAGTTGGCCACAATCCCTCTGTAGGGAACACAGGGAAAATAATTACGCGTCGTTGTCGAAACTATCGAGATGGCCGACTAATTAATTGTTCCGGTCAGCTATCCCATTTATTTGATTAAAAAACACAATACTATGTGGGTACAAACATTATTATTAATTCTAAATATCTTAGGGTAAATCAGTAGGTAGGTATACTACCCGCAACTATAGTAGGGATAGCATGGACGCACCGGGATAGGTTTCTGAATCACGCAATCGGAGTTTTCTACGTCGTCGGCATGTCATATCATACATATAATAAATCTGTAATTGAACACTGTCTGTACATAACAGATATGTGGAAGAATATTTGTAGTAAGGAATAGAACCCAAAACAACCATTTTTAGGATTTTTGTCTACTTGTCAGTTTATCTGTTTATCTGTGCTTTAGTTCGCGCTAATCTAAGAAATGGCTGATCCTATTTGAATGCGGTTTTCACTGATGTATTGAGCTAAGCTAAGATTGACATCTAGGGGAATTTTTATTAAATACGATGCACAAATAAAAAAGATACAAGAATTTATTTAGGTATGGTAATTTGTTATCGTTGAGGCTTGATGAAAGTTCGAAGTGCGAAGTTCCGTTTTCAACGTCAATAAAAACCAACTCCCCACCTAACTTTACTTCTGTTTGAGTGACGTGTTGATTCTAATGACGGAGGTCATCACGCACCTCCACCACGCAACCACGAGTTCCTCTTTCATCGCCCTGCTTTTTTAAATAGAGTTTACGTTTAAGGTACAACTTGACTTTAGATTTGGTATTTTTATCTCTCTTTTATTATACAAGGTTAGTCTCAATAGAGTGCACATAAAATATTAAGAAAACTTCACCAATTTTTATCTAAGAATAACTTTTTTTATCCTTTCGAAGCTACAATACAGAATATCATGAATGGTAAAAATCTAGAGGATTATACGAGTAGGGTGAAAAGTGAGATAAATAAATGAACGATTATTTAAAAAGAATACCCAAAATTGCGTTCTATTTAGTAAACTAATTTTTTAAGCAGATAACAATTTGACTCCCGTAAGAATTGATAATACAGGCATGCTGTTTTTATTTTAACATTATAAACCATTTGTATACATTGGTTACGTTGAAGAAAAAAAAATGGCCTTGAAAAGAGATTCGTTTGTTTATATTATTATGTTTTTGGTTTCCTACACCATGAGTTATAAACACATCTAATACTAACTGCTACTAACGCAAACATTGTAGATCGATCCAGAATATTGTTAGATATCCCCAATTTGTGCTCATTTGTTATCCGTTGAATCCGCCGATTGAAAAATGTCAAAGCGGATGATTGACGATGTTCGTTTGTCAATTTAGTGGCGGAGCTTGGACGCGTGTTCTCGTACGTGCGAGAATATTTGAGCCATTTTTAGCGTTTTGCATTCGACAGTTTTCCTCGGACAGGTATACCTAGTAATGTATTTATGGCAGACATGATTTATGTACAGTCGTTCTGAATGGAACGTTGGTAGGTAACAGATGACGACGATTTACGACAATAACAGCAAAGCAACGTTCACGTCCACATAATTACTTATTCGTAAAAAACTGACATCGGCCTTTTTACCACCAATATAGAGGAAGCTAAGCCTGAACTTTTTCTAGAATTAAATGCACAATTTCATACTTTATTTTGTACTTGCTTTTGTGTTCCAGTCTATCTGCAAAAACTTGTAATTGGCCTTTTGTATGACATGTGTTTTTAACTCTGTAGTAATTAAAATTAAATAATGATTAAAAATAATAAGAAGTTACTAGTATTCTATAAATTTACATAAGGCTAGTTGGCTCACATGGGCCAATTATGGCCATTAATGGCCCACTACAAAGCACGGGTCTCTCCTACTGAAGAGGCCTAGAGCATACTCCACCACGCTGCTCCAATCGCGCTGCTGGAAGGGTTAATGTAAAAAGTTTCTATGGCACTCGAAGGCCTCCGACATGGTTTAACGATTGCTGTAATGGTAACAACCGGGTCCGACGTATGTACGTTTCCTCCGAAGCACAGAAGCGCTTGTACAATTTAGCTACTGCTATTTCGCGTTTCACGTCATTCTACCGACCGCGCCCGCTGTTGCTTGACTTTTTCGATCACATGCAACCGAAGCAAGCCCCCGGGCTGTGAACGCCTCTACAACTTATAAACAAATATTCATCCGCCACGTAAATGCCTGCCCCAACCGGGAACAGAAACCGGGACCCTTCAAGTAGATTCACTACCAATTAGTCTACACAACAATTCTTTAATATTTCTAAAGTAAGTAGAACTTTTTTATCCTTCTTCTTCTTCACTTTACCTACTCGTACGGACGCCATCAATAAATGAGCATTTCGTTTTGATGGACGCAATAAGAAATAAAATGGAAAAATCAAATGGAAATTCGTTGTCTTTAAGAGGACAATTAATTTCCATTGCGTATATTGAGTACCCAACATGAAACGCTCATAGACCAGCAGCTTACGTCGTCCAATCCTAAGTGATTGGCTGTGAGAGAAATAGAGCGCCGTAAGTGGCAACATTTTCTTTAGCGCTTCCGTGATTTCGAAGCATTGATTACTTAGCTTAAATAGACCCCGTATAACGAACCGTTTATGTATAACCGTTTACGTATAAACTTTAGGCCAATCGACCGTATATTTACACCTTACCTCCACGCTTTGACTGAATTTGGTAGTACAATATTTTACATGACCCGTCGATTACAGTAAGCGATGTCGATTTTTGAAGGACATAAAACCTATACCTGATAAAATATTTTCTAACCTTAGATTGGCCACTATCCTCCATCACTCCATCGCCTAATTCACCATCAATATTGAGGCAGCATGGTGGATAGTCCACCAAGGCTGTGCCACGAACCTATAGTCGATTGACTCTGACCCTGTACCGTACTATCAATTGGTTGAAGTCAGCCTATACAACCATCGATCAACAATCAACTAGATACAGCGACCCATATGTTGCACCTAAAATATCGTCTGCGTGATTATATCCGTTCCTATACTTGTTACTATTACAACCATTGTACCTTGCAATAAAGTCACAAATCACAAATATTGTTTTCTACTTAAGACCATTGGACAAAACTTGAAGCGTTGATTAAAATCGGTAATTAAAAAAAAAAAAATGTTAGTTTAAAGCTTATTCTTCTCACTAAGTACATCATAACATCATTTCATACATATAATAAATCTGTAACTGATCGGTGTCTGTACATGGAAGATATATGGACAAAACTTATAGGGGTGGTTTGTAGTAAGTACCCAAAACAACCATTTTTGGAATTTTTGTCTGTTTGTCTGTGCTTTTGTTCACGCTAATCTCAGAAATGGTTAATCCGATTAAAATGCGGTTTTCACTGATGTTCTGGGCTAACCTTGGATTGGTACTTAGGGGTATTTTTATTAAAATCTGACTAATATGAATTGTCATAAATAATTCCGTCTATATAAATGCCTCGCGAACGGAGTCGCGGGCTCAACTAGTGTACAATTTAACTGTTTGTTTATGTAAGTAAGACACCCGACCGTAAATATGTTTTTTCGGGCATTAATTTTACAACTTTTGAATACATATAGAGGGGTTGTGTAACGTGTTTACATTGGCTGTATTTGGAACGACCTAAATAAAACATTAGCCTTCATTTAATGTGAAGCGGTATGTGCCGAGAAGGTTTTCTCGCTGACCCGAAATCTATTTGATTGTTGATCGAAGTTTATAAAAAAAGTTTATAATAAAAAAAAACATTAAAAGCTTGTCTTTAATATACTACCGTTATGGCTTCAAAAGATCCGCTAGTCCAGTACTGGGCCTAAATAAATTTCATTTTGCGACTGGATAATTAAATATGTCCACCACGCTTCTTCGTTGCAGATTAAAGATTTGATCCACTCAAGTTTTAGAAAGTTTTTGGACTCACTAAGATCTCCCTTTAACGTATGTAGTTTGCAAATGATATAGTTGCCCCTAGAATCGAACGAAAGCCAAAAATGTATCAACCGAGTCCCTGCTTGCCGTTCAAAGTCAGAAGCTGGGTACTACCACAGAACGCTATTACACATAACAAAGGGCACGCCTATGAATTCTGGCGTATATTTCTACGCTACACTAACATTAACCTTATCACGAACGTTAACTCACGATGCACAGATTAGTTTTATTGGAATATTGTCATAAGTTAACATCTGGTATATCACTATCCTAGGTAAACATCGCCAATTATAATGTGGGAAATTACCACTGCCTTTTATTAATCTCCAAAGCAAATTCGTGAAACCACGAGGGTATATTATAATATGTTATACCAACCTATTACTCTATGCTTGTCTATTTGAAAAATCCGCAGACGAAATGTATGGTTTCATACAAAAAATCAGGTATTGGTTTTGGTTTGACAGTCGAGTTGTGACATTGACAACATCAAATGAAGAGAAATTTGACATTCACTTCACTTGTGCATTTTGACTTGACTTGACATTCCTTGAGGAAATATAGTTGATTAATTTTCAATTTATATTGTAATACGTGTATGTATTCTTGTTTTAAAAGTAATAATTACATAGGAAAACGAAGTACCCGCATTCACAATTTTATATCTTTTAGATTTACAGAGCCACTTCCATTTTTGTAAGAGTAACAGGATACACTTCTTACACTTTAATGCATTGTTTATAAATGCCATATTAATTAAAATAATTAACAATGAGTATAAGACCTGATGACCATCGTAGAAAATGGGACAAAGACGAATTCGAGAAAATCGCAGCAGAACGACTACAGGCAGAACTAGATGAAGAAGAGCGATCCAAAAAGAAAGGTACCTATTTTTGTGAACTGTTAGCTTATAACCAGCTAGATAAATTACCTGTTTAACAATCACTCAATCAATATTTAATTCACAGGTATAAGGTTAACAAAACGTAAGTTTTATGTTAACATAGCTAAGGGCCATAGACAGAGTTTTTTTTATTCTCATATCTTTTTTATTGGTGCACCGATTTCAATTGAAAAACACTAATCAAAGCTTAGGAAAATACATCAGTGAAAACCGCATTTCTATCGGACCAGCCGTTCCTGAGATTAGTGTGTACAAAGGCACAGACAAATAGATAAACAGACAAAAAATCTATAATAGTTATTATGGGTTCTGTTCCCTCCTACTAACCTCCAGCAAAAGTTACCTCTTTATATCTTGTATTACCATGTATATTATGATATATACCTTGATGTTATTTAATATGATATCAATATTATGTGACAGCAATTAGTCCAGATCAGTCAGATTTATTATGTTTTAATGTAAAGAGCTCAAGCTCCCTGTCTTGCTTATTCTCTTATTATCATCCTTACAAGATTTAATACATTACAGGAATAGCTTAAAATATATTGTTTTTGCCTTACAGCACCACCTATCAAAAGAGAGTTGTTGAAACAACGTGAATATAAAGTTGACTTGGACTCAAAGTTGGGTAAAAGTGTTGTTATCACTAAGAACACACCGACATCTCAATCTGGGGGATACTATTGCAATGTATGCGACTGTGTTGTTAAGGACTCTATCAACTTCTTGGACCATATCAATGGCAAGAAACATCAACGAAATCTTGGTATGTCAATGAAAATTGAAAGGAGCAGCTTGGATCAGGTAACAATGTATTGTATACATATAAATTACATATATACATCTCATTATTGGAATGCTATTAATGTTAATTCTAGGAGATAAGCAGTTTTGGGTGCGTTCAGTAGGTAGATATGGTACCACTAGTGTTGTTGCAATCCAGGCAGCTAGAGTTTGTTTGTTCGGTATCAGCTGTCAAATCAAATGTTCACGTAATTCACCTTTGCAAACAACTTAAACAACAATCTACAAACGGCAAAATTATGACATGTGTTGAATAGTAATCTAATACATCAGTACTGTACTGCATTAAGGTTCTCGCACACACACACACACCAATTCAACATCTCGCCTTGTTGTCTCATCTGAAGCAAAATCCATAGGAAGAAGTATGACATTCATATTTATTAATATGTGAATTATTTGCACACCGTTACACAGTTTTATAAAAGAATAACAAGAATATGAAGGCATTAGACGTCTTCGTATAAATCTATTTATTGCAATTAAAGTAACAGCCGCAAATTATAGTATGTTTGAAATGTAGTTCTGAAATTTTTTTTACGTATTACGTTGATGTCCTTTACTTTACTTCATACAATGTTTTACATTAATTATATTTTTGTGTACAATATTACAGGTAAAAGCTCGTTTTGCTTTAAATAAACGGAAAATGGAAGAGAAGAAGCGGGAATATGAATTGGATAGTCGGTTAAGAGAAGCAGCAGAAGAGGAGGCTAGGGTCAAAGAATTTCGTCGAGAGAGACGCAGAGACAAGAAAAGAAAACTACAGGAATCTGAAGATACAGATGATACTCCGGCACAATCAGAAATTGCTCAGATTATGGGTTTCTCTGGCTTTGGAGCTGCGAAGAAGTAGGACATCATTTTTGAGACTTAATTCACTTTGTGTTACTTTATTAAACTATGATATTGTGATTCTTGGTATTTCATATTTAATTCCTTTTTAATTGCACCTTCAAAATTATGTTCTGCTTAATTAGGTACAAAAATAATTGCTAACACTATGTTTATATAACAATATTGTTGGTTATTAACCATTTATCTATTATGATAATGACAACAGATCTTAATAATTTACATTTTATTCTAGACAACCAGGTAGGCTCTGGTTATACTAGAACCGTGTCAAGAGTTTACAATTTAATATACTAAATACAACTAAATGTATCTGTTCTACTAAATTGATAAAAACAGATGTTGAAAATAAGATGAATTGCACTCCAAAATGGCTGCACAGAATAGCAGTGTAGTGACTACCACAGTTAGTTCCTTAGTGCTTACTGTATTATAGTTTGTGTATATATTATACCTTTACATAAACATTATCTAGTTATCATACATAAGGATTTTTTATTTAAATAAACATTTTCTATCTTACTTACTAAAAATCTATAGGCAATATAATATGATTTATTTGAAGATGATTAAACCCACCAAACAGGTTTCTACTTCTGTTTTAATTCAATTTATAGTAAATACTTCGTTCAACCTACTTCCTACAATATTTAATGCATGATTCACACTTAAAATATAAACAATATCAATACATGTTTTACCTGAAACACTTCTGAGATTTAACTACATCAGTTATATATAAGAGATTAGAGAAGGCACAAATCAGAAAAAAACAGTTATAGCCTAATGGTTTGAATGTTGGCCTCTTGAACGGGAGGTCCCAGGTTCAAATCGTGCTGCGCGCACCTCTAATTTTCAAAATTATGTGCGTATTAAAAGTTGATTATCACTTGCTACGGTGAAGAAAAACATCGTGAGGAAACCTGCACTCCCGAGAGTTCTCAAAAAGTCCTCAAAGGTGTGTGTATTGATATGAGAAAATAGAAATTAAGTTACAGTGTGCTACTTGGACACAACATCAGACTCCTTTTTTTATTATTCGTCAATGTTCTGTTCTGAGATGTTGGCCGACCTGTAACATTAAAAGTACACCTCATCTCATGGTAATTCCATCTAACGATTTACTTTCTCTTCCTGTTCTTGTCACTCTGCAAACGATCTCTTGCATTGTCTGATAGCGAAACTTGTTACTGGGATTATTTAGTATAAAAACGTTCCGTTAAGTAATTAAATGTACGGACGAATTACGTAGCTAAGTACTAAGTATCTACTAATAGTCACCACCTCCCGCTGGCGGAAATTGCTGGTAATTTTTCAGCGTTACATAGCCGGTGCATTGTGTGAGCGCTATGATGCGAGGCAAAGGTCATCCGTATAAAACGTAGGTAGATACTATACTTGTACCTGCCCCACCTTTATGATACAACCACGTATGAAATACGGTCTACAGCTAAACCAAATTAGAACTAAATAAGAAGGTCCCTTTACAAATTAAAGACGTAAAAACTATAAATGTACATCATCAATTCAGTAACAACAAATTTATTCCGAGACCTGAAAAAGCATATCTGCTGAACATTGAATATCGAACCTGCGAGCAAACGAGAACTACTCAAGTCACTACTCACTCGGCAACAGAGTTCACCAAGTTCACCGAATGCATTTATTGGAACCTAGCTGAGGCCACAACTCTGCGCGGAATTTGTATAGACGAAATTGTATCTTAATTTATTCTGTCATATCATTTTAATCTGTGCATCGATTTTAATAACAATCCAATCTTAGCCCAATACATCGGTGAAAACTGCAATCAAAACGGATCAGCCGTTTTTGAGATTAGCGCGGATACAGGCACAGACAAACCGATAAACAGACAGAAATTCTAGAAACGGTTGTTTAGAGTATTATTCCTTACTACAAAACCCCCCTATAAGTTTCTTCCACATATCTTCCATGTGCAGACAGCGATCAGCTACAGATTTTATAGATATGTGATATGATTATTGGAAAAATAGAAGTATATGTTTAATTATTTCATTTTGTAATAGATATCTACATTAAAGGTCTGATAGCCTAGTTTCTAGTGAATTGTTCCTACCAACGAAGCAAGTGGTGACGGGTTCGATTCCCGGATTAAGCAGACGGTTAAATGAGGATAAATATTTATTTTAGGGGTAATCTCTCAAAGCCCATCTGGACTAGACACAATAAGTGTCCATGGGTATAACATAAAAAATTTAAAC
>DWKC01001424.1:0-10115 GCA_018249195.1 Racta chiria
CTATTACTTACTTACTTACATACTTACATACTATTTGTATGTACACAAATTTAAAGTATGTTAAGAAATTTTCGAACAGTATTTGTTGTACCTTTATTCCCAGCCGACGCGGTCTGGATGCCGGCGTGAACTACTAACGTATAGTTCAATATCTAATCGTAACTTTTGCTTGAACTTTTCACGTGAATAAAGTGTTTGGTATTTAAACACTTGGATAATTTTATAAGTTCCAAGTGCAGTTACTTTGATTTTTATTTGTTTGTCATCGTGAAAATAGAATCAATTATGAGACACGACACACATACAAAAGAGGCAATGAACGTAAAAAGATAAAGGTACCAATTAATAAATCTCTTTCACAGTTTGAAAGGAGGTCCCCAATTTTCAATTGTGGTTTAACCTTCGTACAATCAAGAATGCCGATCGTTTATCGTTTCTGTGCCCTCAGGCGACCCGCATACTGTCATCGCTAGTCTTTGAGGATTGTTGGTAAGCATTGCTGCTAGCAACTGCACTCTAAAATTTACTAAAAGTAGGTACTATATGGGTTTTTATAAATTGGTTCTCTTTCATTTTTGAAGTTGTTCTTTAGCGCGTTGTGGAAATTGGTTACAGTTACTTTTTACAGTACGCGCCAACATCTTACATTAATATCAGTTTTGGCTGTAAATAAATGTCTTTCTCATAAAAGTACTAACTAATAGATATGTTGTAAGTGTCCGTGATAATAGTGAGTTCTCTAGCTACGACAAACAAGTATATTTTTTACAAACAAAAATTTAATTACACATTTGTTTCGTGTGTTGTCTGCGCGCTTTACCGTCCTTGTAACTCATACTTGCAAAACATGATCAAGACAGTAAGTTTGCCTATACATTATCATATAATAAAAGAGCCGCTCGAACAAAAAATAGAAGCTGTTTTATGAAAATTAACCACACAAACAATTAACACAAAGTCACAACTCTCACAAAAATCTGCAATGAAACATGTAAACAATACGAGTCGACTTTTTTCTAACGCTTAGAAAGTGCTCGTGTAAAAACATAAATTTAACCAGTGGAACGGGTAATTAGAGTTGTCAGCTCGCTTTGTTCCTCAGTCACAATTAAACCTTGTGAGTGGCGCATCGCTCTCAATTATATTCCCGTCTACAATACGCCACCGTATTTCCTTTTCGCCGCAGATTGTGTAGACTTAGGAGAATATTGTAATTGACTTTAATTATATGTTACATTTCAAAATTTATGTCGTTTTTTGTTTTTACATTATCAAAATTCAAAGAGTCAAAATTGATGAATCTTTTAACTGAGTATTTACTCAGTAGATTGAGAATACTTCTATCAACAAGCTAATGAGTCTTATGATACCAAGTGGTCATAATAAATGGTGCAGAAACCCGATGTAATTGGAAAACTGTTTCCCTACCTCGTCTACTGTTCAACGAAGTGCACCATGAGGAGAGGAGATTGACTTGTACTTGAACAGTTACAAATTAATATCGTCGTTGTAATATAAAATATATCTTCTCCTTCTTCTACTTGTTCTGCTTTTCCTTCTTCTTCTTCTTCTTCTTCGTTGCTCTAATTTTTGTAATCTTGAAGGTTTTTGCACGCAGGGTTGTTAGTAGTACCGGCCGTCTACAGTCTTTAGAAACACTATACTGTTATCTTTACAAGACTCCGTCCTTTTTTGAGCAACCCTTGTCGTGCGCTCTGAAGATCACAGAAGGGACATCACATAATTTGCACGTTCGTGAAAGGAAACAGCGTGTATAAGACCGTGGTTCCATTGCGGCACATGTTGTCGCACGTAACATACTTCGGCCGTGTGTGTCCGTGGTGTATAGATCCGTTTATTAGCTAGTATTTCGCCGCAATGCAATATTCTTGGTTTAGGCAAAGGCATATCTCATTATTAATGACGCAAGGTGATGACGCAGATTTTTTTTTATTTGTTTACGTGCCTATTAACATGTTTTTAGATTTTTGGGAATTCAACGTCAGAGTGTTACTGTCCTGTTAGTTATAAATACGTTGTAGATCAGCGTTTGGTTTTTTTAACGACAGCCTTTGCATTCACCGTATATACTTACAATGTTTAATATACTTTATTTGTCATGTTAATTAGTCACCGTTGCTTAAAGTGTACATGACATTAATCGGATCATCAAGACAATTTGATTCTGAAGGAAGCTGAAGAAACTCTTAGGCATAAAGATTATTTTTAAGCAAAACAGTCTAACATAGAATAAATATACCTACACGTAACGGAAACCCGGCAAGTAAAATATAGAGGTATATATAGAGGTAGTCACTCACGACACTGCCATGATATCGGTCTAAAAACTGTGGAGACTTAATTAAGATTTCAAACGACGCCAATTTACCAGGAATCCCGTACGTGTTCGCAGACTTGAGATGCTATTAGAACAGGTCTTGATGCTAATAAGGTACGAGATGGGGACATAGATTAATGTTATAGCGTTTTGGTTTTAATTGTGATTTTGATCTTAATATTGTTAGTTGTACAGTAAATTAAAGTTTCATATTCTATGTAAAGATTAGCAAATATTTAAAGTGTAAGTTGTATCTGAAATGTTACGTACGTGTGTACATGTGATGTGGTAATCTTAACATTGCATTCTTTAACGGTGTATTTGATTTCAAATCCTATCATCTTCTGGCATTTTCTTCAGGCATCTTTAATTTACAAATGATGTATGAAGGTATCAATTTTTTTTATACCTATTTCAAAAATTCACTTAAAATTTGCTTATTAGCAGTTGGCCAGCATTATCAGTTGTTACCCCCTAATTATGAGAGATACCCTTTCTCCGTTAGAACCTACAGTTAACCTACTACTACCCGTAACCTACAGTTAGATATGTCTTCTATTTGTGATAAATACTGAAAATAAAATTAAATTGTATTTTGATTTAAAAAAATAACTGTACAATAAGATCGAACTCATCGAATTTAAAAGCCATCATATACATTGCCCATTTCAATTCATGAAAATTCTATGCAATAGGCGTAACATTAGAACCAACACATTTGCTATAATTGCTAGGACGTGGTTCTATTTGAATTCTGAATCAGATTTTGGTACGTGAGTGCATATCATTGTAATTACAATTGGGGCACGTGCTCGAACAAGTTTCCAAACTGGAATTCTGGATACATGAGGTTTTGCATAACGAGATTTTAAGGACAGAACTTGGCTAGTTCGATGATGGTAACTCTAGGATTATGGATATTTGATGGGACCGATCACAAGTTTGTAGCCGTGGTTTTATAGCCAAACTACTGCTCTTAGAAAATATTGATCCCAAGTAAGATAAATATTGTATCAATTGAAAATATCTTAGATTTTGTGCCATCTGTATTTATAGGCAACACCAAACTACTGTATTTAATTAATGGTTATTTTTTATAATTAAAAAAGCTAGCACAAGTACGAAAGAAGATAAAGGTAGAAATAAGAAACATAAACTGTCTATAAATAAATAAATAAAAAAATAAAATGTAGGTAGTAATAAAACAAGCGCTTGGCATTAGGATTATTTTAATAATGAGAAGACTAGACATTTCTAGTCTACAGTCTCTTAAAGTTATGTCGTCAATAAAACTGAGCACGACGCACGGGGAGTCTCCAGACATAAACATGAATGAAAATAGTCCTAAGACAACTTTGGTTTTTATGTCAACCGCCTGACACGTTAGCCGCTTAATGACGTCGGAGAAAATGTACGCATTTATAGTGAACGCACACATAAAAATAAAAGACGAATAGCTGATTATAGATTTGGTAACACATAATATATTAAATGCTAGTAAGCAGCTGACGCTGATAAACAAGCATGTTCTAAACAAAATGAAGATTATAATTTTCACAATACAACGAAAATTCAAACGAAAATACCTAAAACTAAAATTATAAAATTGATCATAATAGGAAATACAATTCAAATACATTCAATACAGCAATATTCCTCCTTTCTTCATGAAACTAATTTCGGTGTACGATGTATTTCCAACACAACGTTCCTAAAACCGACGCTCGTTGAGGTGTTTATTTTAAAAGCGATTAAGAAGGACCGTGTTATTTATATAATTTGAAACGCAGACAGGCATAATTATTGGTAACAACGTACATACGTATTTTACGAAGTCTCTTGCCCAGCTGAAATGTACATTGGAATATTCGAGCGACAGCTTTGTGGTCTTCGCTACACTCGTCGGTTGGTAATAAACGCAGTTATTTCTACACCGACGGTTTCACAGAGTAAAGTGGAATAATTGGACATATTTACGCAAAGAATGTTGAGCCAGATAAAAATAATCCTAGTGGTTTTAATCGATTACGGAAAAGCCTTTGACACAGAAATAGTCCTTCATTTAATCCGCCCTCTATTATATTTTCATTGAACCTTTTACTTGTACCGTTATAAAAAGCATCCTACACAAATAGGTTTACAGCTACAGCCGACAAGTAGAAGTAGTTATGTATGTCATATATTTGATGATAAGAATTTGTAAGAATGAAAGAGCTTGAGATACTGCAAATCAAGTAAAATCATACAAAGAACACATCATCATATCCGACCGCCAAACAAAACTATAAAAATAATGTACGTCACTTTACCTCCGCAGACGGTCTAAAAACGACACTAAAAAGAAAGGAGCGCATATAAAATAATGGCGTAATAAAGCTGGGAGAAGGAAATTTACAATCACTCTCCTACCGAATAAACTGCGAACATGTTAACAAGGTAACAAATGCTGAAATAAAATGTACAGGAGCACTTCCCATATTTATAGACGAAGAGATGGAAATTGGCGCCTGCGGCTATATTTTACCTCTCCTTTAATTTATTGTGCACTTCATGCTGGGTAAGTAAATTGGTTGCAACGTTTAATTTTCATAATTGGCAATGGTCGATGCGACCGACAAATTGGGTTGGCTGATCGGTTATTTCGACCTGTACAATGAAGACAGACCTACTTAGGTTACTAAGTTCAAAATTGCACACAATTATTTGCGTTCATGCGAATCATACGTTCATTGTAAGCCAATATTCTAAGGAATATACATATCGATGTGTAAAATCGAACGACCATGAAAAGTTATCAATACGTTCATTGTATATTAAATATAGTAGATACGAATTGTAAGACAAGCCACAGAAAAATATATTTTTAATGAGAATATACAAACTATCTAGGTAACATTTCAAACACGAATTTCATCAATTAGAAACATTAGATTTAGTTAATAAACAATACCACCCAGAAGCACCACATATCAACATTCACTTTGATAATGTATTTGCTACAGACGCCGACAGAAAGACAAGTGACAAAATAATGAAATAAACAATCGCCGTGTCTTTGATATCGTGACATGAATGACAAAACAGTCCACAAATGCTTTTGTGGTTCGAGTCTAATAACAAGCGTCACAATAAGAAAATCTAGAATGGTAACCTCGCAATGTGACTGCGAGTTGAGGACGTGCGGGTACGTGCTTCAATTCTAGAGAAAAACGATAACAAACCAGATTTTGGTCAAATATACGAGTATGCTCTTTATGAATAAATGATGTTTAATTGTTTCTCAGAATTTGTATCATTGATAGTTCACTGTTAACAGTGACCCCGTACTTAAACGGGGTACTTCACTTAAATGAGGAGGTCTAGAGGCTACTCCACCACGTTACTTTAATAAGGATTATTTGAAGGAAATGACTTTATGGGTGTGAATATTATTATTATCTTCTTTAGACGTTGATGACTATGACAATATCGAAGGATCAACTACAGTATTCCTAAAAATACGTTGTTATTTAATAAAAAAGAAATATACTACTTTGGCTAAATATGGTGCGATCGTTTCTAGGTTATCTTGAAATCTTGCTCCCAATTTCCAAGGTTAATAACGTTAACATATTGTTAAGGCGTGAGAATTAGACAAATAATTATTTCTAGTTTCTAAATTACAATGCTTCCATTCCTATTTCCATTTCTACTAACGCACTGACTAATTCAAGTTTCATACCTCAATATTTTCGAACGTTGCTATAAATAACCGTCACAAAAATTTGAAACCAATAAAACACTTTTTACTGAACGCAATTAAAATACCCATTTACTTTTTGCATAAATCCTTTTTAAAGCAATATGTATTGACAGAAAAATAATCCACCGCATTTAAAATCCGAACGTACTGTTCCCTTGTTTTTATTGCCCCGAGAAATACCAACACGAGGTCCAGAAAAAAGCTTTTTTCGTCAGTTCGTCGTCCGATTTGAATTGCGACATCAACCACATCGCCTGTTAAAATGTTACAGATTATAAACGCACGTACGTTCACTAAATATCGTGATAGTGATCGTGATTTTGACATCGATAAAAAGTAAGATTTGTGACAATGGTAGCGTGTTTGTATAGAGGTGCGATCGAGATGGAGAATAGGAAATATCATGTGTGAAAGAGAGCCAGTGTGGTTATTCATTTAGAACGGCTTGGACAGGCAAGTTTTATTAGTGTCGGGTTTATGAGTTTTTTGAGGATGAAATTATTAAACAAAAATAAATGTTTACACACTCATTCCTACCCATGCGCCAGGATTCCCTTCAACAAGGCTAAGACGCATCACTATTTCATCCATAACCTGTAACATTAATTTCTGTATCAACTGAAAATCGAATCCTGGAACCCCTTGCATTGAAAGCAGATTATTTACAATGCTACATAAATATACTATACAGCGTAAAATAATTGATTTCATTAACTTTGTATCATAATAGCATACATTTATTTATTTAGTAACGAAATTTGTTGACGGAATTTGCTGACATTGCTATTGTAAAAATTACGCAAAAAATATCTGTATGAATTAAGTTTTATTTAGCCAAATTCAAATATTTATTACGTACAAAATGAGCGTTTACTGATTTGTTTTAAGTCAGGATAATTTTTCACGCGGCTCATGAACCGAGTGATAACATATTTGTATGAATAGGGTCAGAAGCAAGCGTCATTATTCTTCTAAATAATATGTGGAAGAAAAAGGCTATAGACCTTCCTGACTGGTAATCTTTATGTGTGAAAATAATATAATGCTTGTTAAGGTAATTATTAATTTACCTAATATTTTTGTAATGTAATGGCCGCTTGTTGGTAGCAAAACAAAAGGGAAGAGGCAAAGACAATCATAGTTAACATATCATAGATAATAGAGTGAATTTGTACATAGATGCAAAAATAAATCTTATTTGTAAGTTATACATACGTTATAATATGTTATTTTTTCATTGTTTTTATTTATGTTGAAGATTTATTCTTTACCATAATAAGACCTAAGTCGACTACAACCAGTAAATATAAAAAAGCAGTCAATTCCAATACTTACCATAGCCCCAACATTACCCGCAATTTTAAATGACGACGGTAAATTGTCCCAGTTAGTTATAAAGTAAACCGAAACCTTTAACAAAACGGCTTCCAGATCGAGAAACGTCCATCAACATTGGAGCATCAAACGTTAAGCGCAACTTTTTCCTAAAGTATCGCGGATCGTAAATCTTGGAAGTTTTTCCCGCGGTGGCTCGGATTGAGGAAAGCTGCCACCGTTTGAATAAGGACGCTGCACCTGATACAGAGTAAGAAATGTCAGAGCTTCTACTATCCGTAAGAAGAATGCTTTTAGACGAGGAAGAAGCTAAAATGCAGAAAACAAAAGATATACTCAAGGTATTTTATTATATGAATAATAACGTTACTCTACATTTGAAACAATCCACCAATCCGCATTGGAGCGGCGTGGTAGAATATGCTTTAGACTTCCTCAGTTATTTAAACAATAAGACTTCTTCGAGAGAAGAATGAATAGGCATTTATTTACTAAATTAGTGCGCCCAACATCTTAGACTTGTCGCATCGACTTATTACAGGTAAAAATATCAATGAACACTGCTTAATGAGTGGACCATTAATGACTTGATGCAATGTATAAAAAAACAAAAAAGACGATTGTTTGTTATATATTTGTGAAATAGCCTACGTCTGTACGGCGATGATTGTAAAATAAAAAATCTTTCTTTCTTTGAATTAAGCAAACAACATTTTTCAAACTACACAACTCAAACAAAAAACAAAGCTCTATCAAACAATTAAAACTTTTTAAATCAGAATCCCGAGTATGTCGAAACAACCGGCGCTAGAGTTACCTCAGTGATTTGAATTAGAAAACTAGCATCTGAATTTTTAAAAAACAAAATTTGAATAGCGCATTCTGTTTTAAAAGTTGCTAGCGAAATAAAACCAAAACCTAAAACGGGTCAAGCAGATTTAAAAGCCTTACTCTACGGTAATCAAGAGTTGGGAACATTCGTTCGTTAGTCTTCAACAGGTCATCAATCGTGTGGAGTTATTCGGACGAATCCGATTTTTGTCTCCCAAAAAAAATATCTTTGTTCTTACCATCGTGACAATTACCGTGCCATTTGTCACCGTTCGCCTATCCTGGGCCTGATTGATCACGATTGATTGATTAGTTCTTTTGTTTGCCTTCCCTGCGATTTTTGCCAGGTTAGGTCTGTTAGCAGCTCCAGTTCTTTTTATACATTTGCACTGATTAAATTAAAAAAAAAATTGATAAAATAAATAAATGAGTTAAAAGAATATGAACTTTGTTGCGTCACATGTTAGAATCAAATGATAATGGTTAAATTTCTATCACACCCCTTAGCATACAAAGACATAAATTATTTGTTATTTCGGTAACAATAAAACAAAATTACACAAAAAACTTATGCAGCAAGAATATATAAGGTATATTACAATATCGTGAACCCAATAAACTCGGAATTCCCTGAGAATCTTCTTTAGATGAAACCGACGATAGCGTGGTTTTGCTAACTGAAAACAAAGTTTGTAATTACTTCCAGTGGAAGTAAAGTTATTCACGTACCAAAGTTGAATTTCATTCCACGATGATGCTAAATTGAATTGATTCCCACTCTTTATACTCATGTTCACCAACGAGTGAAATAAGAAGACCTCAATGGGGGAGTATAAATAATAATGATCTACGAACATTATAAACAGCACCTTGGCTGTTAGCCGCAATATTGCCAATGAAAAATCGTTATAACTTTTTGCATGCGAACAATAACCTCGCGTTAATGACTTCTTTACTTTAAGAATATTGCGTTTTTGCATACGTATGATATAATTTATAACACTTCCTGATGCTAATTTCTTTTTGATTGCAGTTAACGAACGTGCCAATTTTTTAAACATTACTCCACGACCGACCATGTCATTCTAATAATCTCTGACAACTCAATCAACAAAAGTTATTATCATAATGGCGTAGGGACTTTAATAATACCACCTTCAATAATACGGTGTTAAATATATATGCTGGGCTTGAAATATTATTCTGTCTTGATTTCAAACATGAATCAGAGTTTGTTGTGTTGGAAACATTAAAAATGATTTTTAAATATGAAACGTATCTGTAGCTTTTTCTTTAGGAATTGTCAAATCGCAAAAGTATTATCAGAGATTATATGAAGGATATACCTACTACTTCAATTATTAATTAAAACTGTAAATATGTGTGTGAAATAATCGAAAAACATCATCACAAAATATTTCATGAACTGTGTTGTGTTTGTTAGTGACAGTGTTATTAAATGATATTAAAAAATATTTTTAGTTCATTTCATCCCGCCATTTTATATTCACGTTTCGCAAAAGATAACCTATTTGCAATCGTAAACAGTTAAAACGAATTCACAACAAAGCCCTTATACACCGCCAAATCCAGTGATAGGTATCTCGACGAGGTTAATTTGAATCCTCGCGTTTGTTAGCATTAGTCGTGTGTCATATTAGTTTACAACTAGCGAGATCTTAGCTTTAGAAGACGCCTTACCACAGAGCCATATATGTCGGAATAGATAGTTTTTATTTTATGATTTACTTTTTTCGTGCAACCTTTATAGAATGGAATATTTAAAATTTGTAATTTGTAATAAGAAAAGAAACAATGTTATGGCAGTTGTCAGAAGTATATAAAAAGGAAATATTGTAAGAAGAAGAC
>DWKC01001425.1:0-10115 GCA_018249195.1 Racta chiria
CTACGGGTGACTACACTAGAGTGTGGACGGAGGGACGGCTCCGATTTTCCTACGGAACCCTAAAACTTGCGCAAAATTACATTTTCGACTTTCATTGTTAAGCCGAATTGCAAGGCTTAGACTGAAAAAGATGAATAATTCGAAAATCGAAATACGAGATCCGACGCGGTACTAACCCGGCATAATCGGTTCACAATATCAATGCGGTGTTTGGAGATGGGACAGCCAATGAACGCACCAAACGTTTGTGGTTTAAATGCTTTCGTAATGGAAACTTCAGATTTGAAAAGCGCCCTTACAAATAAATAACGCTAAATTGATGGAGACAATGCCAGCCAATCCAAGTCAAGCTATACAAGAAATAGCGGCATAGTTTAACATTGTTTAACCTAAATTTTGACTCATTTGCATTGAATCAATAAGAAAATTATGAAGAATGGGTACCCCATGATTTGACTGACCTGCAGAATCGCAATGTGTTGAAACCGGAGTTGCTTAAGCATACTATATATTAATATTGGATTGAATTGTGACATGTGATGAAAAGTGCATTCTTTATGATAACCTTAAACAAAACATGCGATGGCTGGCCCTGGGCCAAATGCGGCGACATTACCCTAAAGCAAAGCTTACCAATAAAAAGGTACCAATAAGAAGATAACTGTTTGGTAGTCTCTTAAGGCTTTCTCAGATCTGGTAAAGCAATACAGATGTCTAATGTTTCAAAGTTCAAACAATGATGGTGACATTAACAATAAAACGGCCCGACTAGTGATCAATATTCCCCATTACTGCACCACAATAACTAAAAACCACCCTCCGCATGAGAAACTTGCTCCAATGGAGGATTTTGCCATCACTTTGTCTATTTTCTATGTGGTAAAAAATGTTCTTCCCAGGAGCAAAAAATGCTTTCACAGAGTTTGTTGAATCCCAGAGTTGTATCGCAAAGGCATAGATGAACTGCCAACTAGATGGCACCTATATATAGATAGTGAGGGTAAATATTTTCATTAAATAGATAGTTATTTCTTCAAAAACATTAGTCTTCATTTTGCAGTACAGATCAGCAATTTCATACTTCATATAATATAATATCATACTTTATAATACTCCTAATATTAGGAAACAACATGAATATAAAGTAATACCAATAAATTGATAAGAGCAGCCCAAAATAAGGTTGGAACTTTCCCTCAGACGCACGGAACATATGTATTTAAGAAATTGTTGTAAAAAGAGGCATATTTACTTTTAACATATTAGTAGAATAAACAGTTTGAATCAAACTTACCCAACTTTTTCAAAGCTTCCATCTTGTGAGTGAAGTTTATTAACATCTACATTATTAACAAGAAACTTAACAATATCCAATAAATTGGTACACTGAAACAACTTCCTCCTTAGAACAAAGGGCTTGCAGGTTTCCACTGAAATAAATAATATGGGTTCTAGATTTAAAAATATAGTCACACAAGTATCTCATACACACTACATGTATCACATTCTGAGAAGCAAAATGATGTGTAAATATCCGTGTGTCATATGAAACTGGGATTGGTAGAACATACCATATATCTTGACTGCCCTATATTCAGCCAAAATATTTTTAAGTGACGTCGTAAATATCCTGTCATATTCATTTTGAAGCGCATCTAAATATGGGCTGGCTTGCAGGAATTCATCATAGGCAGTCATAAGTTGCTCCTCAGCAAGGTATCCTGCAATGATACAGTTAATCATCAAGCATAGTCTGGTGACGGATTACATAGTCCGTTAAAAATACATCTGCCCAACACTCCCGCCATCCCGCCAAACCAAAACTTACCCAGCACCAGCTTAGCCAGATCCTGGGAAGGAAACGGTGGGATAGCAAATGTAATGTTACTCATTATCTCAAATTAAAAATACTGCAATTTCTTCATAATTCATAATTGTGTTTACAATAAAATCGACTCAAAATAAACGGTAGCACGCACAACACAAAAATACTGCAATGCTGAATGACAATGACATTATTGACATGACATTCGTGTTGGTAGTGAGAGAACATGGAAAAAACATCGATTAATTTTGTATCGAGTCTTTTTCGTTGCAATACCGATACTTTTATACTCGATGCTTTTTGGACAATACTTTTTAAATACTTATCAAATCAAACTATAGCTATTTAGCAACTACTGAGTTCTTTCTAATACATTTTTTTAAATGGTTCGTTTATAAATACGAATATTCTTGTAACATTGTAATAATTAGATTTTGATAGGTATACATATACATCAATATAAACATATTATGATTTTTAGTTTATAGCTCAATGTTCTGCAAAAATGTTTTCACGGTCACATGCAAGAGATATTTCAGTAGATAGTAACAATTTGTTATCGAACTTCTGTCGTGATATTTTTTGGTATAAAGTTATTAGCAACTGTTTAGTACTTGTTTAATGGAAATATTATGTGTTTTATTCTGTTTTTTCGACCCTTCTTATCTATCTGATTACATCCAAAAACAGTAGTAGTAATAATTTTCTAATTCTCAAAGTATGTTAGAAGTTTAAATACCATTGAATCGATACTTTTTTTCAATACTACTGAACGGTACAGTATCGATCATGGATCAGTTATGAGGATATGCCATGTGGGCAGGGCACCGCGACTAGCTATAGTAGTAGTTACTCGCATCAAATTATATTTCACGTCTCAGTGCCTAAATATTGTCGATTGCGTGAACTAAATTTTTCGTACAACTACTTATTTAAGCCTTACGGCATCGTTTTTCTATATAAAATGATAGCAGAACAAATAATTTATCTAATGGGGTGCTTAATACAATAGGCAGTATTATTATTTATTTTGAAATTATTCAAATTCAAAACTGAAAGTTAGAAATAAGCTTAAAATGTTCGTTCAAAAAGTTTCTTATTCACTTCGTGATAATATTAATTTTGAATTCCCTGCCAATTCAAATTAGTGCAATTTTCTAGAAAAATCTTTGTTATTTAATTATTTATTTACTTGCTTTAATTTGGCTAGCCCTGTTCCCATACTAATCGACACATATACCATTTTCACTTCTCTCTGTTAACACTAAAATTATTTACTTTTTATTATAATACCCAAATACTATCTTTTTGAAACTATATTCGAGGACGTAATCCTCGTATAATCTAAGGGTTTAATACTAACCTGTAACTATTTGCTTAATTACACTTTTGTCAAAGTCGTCTAGCGCAGTTACTGTACAAGGCCAATAAACGCTTTTTCGCGAAGAGCCAACTTCTCTCTTTACACACCCTTTTTTAATTTTGTCGACCGTTCTAATTCTCACACCACAACCGCAGCAGGTTCATGAGGGGGGCAGAAATTAACGGTATGTAACTTTTTGGGGTCTATTATAATATTGTAATGAAAAATGTTAAAACGTTGTTAATAACAACACATGCTTGCGCTGGTGTATTGGTGCTAACAGGCATTAATTTCAATAAATTATGCCGTTTTTTTACAAAACAAAGGAGTAGCCATTGTATCACTAAAGAAATTCAGAGAACGAATGCGCAAACACAGTTATTTTCTCTTCGATAAGTTTACTAAATTAGCATTGCATTAATTTGCAGGTGGGGGGAATGATGAAAAACAAATTATATAACAATTGACTAGTTTTTCTTCATCCCTAATGGCGTTGCGCCCGCGCAACATCACCGCCCTAGCCAGCTTATCTTTTATGACCCAACCTGCACGGAGAAAAAAAATATACTGTAGTTGGTCGAAGAGTATTGTGTAATTGAGTTGCTGTTGCGAAGATTATAGTATTAGTTGAGAGGACCAAAAGAAATTATTGTTCTTAGCTTTTAAAAATTGAACTGTCATCGACAAAAGCAATAACCGCATCATGCCGTATCCATACGTTATCTGTGGAACAAGCCTGCTAGTGAATGAAGGGTAATATCTACCACAGGTTATTCAAATGTCTACCGTCTTGTTTTGTCATTCGTCATTCGTCTATAATGTCATTTATTCAACTCATTCATTCGTTGTGCAGTAAATTTACGACGATTCATAGTTTTTATTTTAGTTTCCTTTCAAGATAAAAAGCTTTGTTTTTTTTATTTGATTTAAAATATCCTTTCATCCTTCATCTTAGTGATATTTAAATCGGTGTTATTTACTATAATGAGTAATACAGTATCAACGGCTCTTTTCGCTTGTTCTCGCTGTTGCTCAAGGCATCCTTTTGAGGAGTTGTCACCTGGAGAACAACTTTGCAAGGTAATTTCAGAGTGGAAGGCAATTCAAACATAAGCAACACTTTTACAGATATAGAGAAGCAGTGTTGTGATCTAATTAACATATCTAGCCTTTTACTGTTATTGTGACGTCAGTCTTGAGAATGACGCGTTTTCTTGTTATTCCAGGAATGTCGCGGATCTTTTCCCGTTGTCAAATGCACGTACTGTCGCTCAGAATTTCAACAAACAAGGTCAGTTAGTCTCCATAGTGCATGAAACATATGTTTCAATCATGATATTTATTATTACTTAAGTATTCATAACTACCTATGAAGTACTGGTTTCGGACCTTACAGACTTGCTATTATAGTAATCGATCAATATTAAACAATCTATTCAAGTCTATTTTTCATTTCTTTCACTGTACATGAGAAAGCTTCTATCAATTATCAGCTATCTAGGGTCAATAATTTAACTTGATCAATTGACTGTTATGTTATACACTGAGAAAAACAGATAGCACCACCTATCTTGGCAATAAATTCAAAAAGTATGCGATTTTGCATGTTTCATAACTGAAACCATGATTTCTTGAGAAACTCTTAAATCATAATTCTCATTAAAACATACAACAGAAGTAAAATAAATTCTGTGGATAGTTTAAATTACTATCTTTATTATAAGAGAGGAAGAACTTAAATATTTTAATATGATATTAGCTGAGCTGAGAGCATTCTAGTTAAGAGTTATCACTTTTAATCATAGGCTCGGTTATCTTCACCTAAGTTATTTAAGAGTATTGCAACAGGCAAAACTATGCAGCTAATAATGATAGGATTCTTTAAATCAACTTTTCTTTTTTATTTATGTTATAAATAAAACGTTGAAAACCTCACATAAATATGTTAAACCATGTCTGAGATTAGTGGTTACAAACAAACAGACCAACAATGCTATAAATCATTATAACGGGTTCTATTATGTTCCTCAATACCCCAGTAATATTAATAACTGTAATGGGTACTCACAATAATCGTAATTTACACAGTTATTTCGAGCTAGATGCATGAATCACAGTCACGGCAACCGCCTGTAAGTTTCCAATACAGTAAAAATATTGAATGAAGAGACAATATAATTTAAAAATAATACAGTCAGTAATAGTTTACCTGAAATATCTTCCATGTATAAAAATCAATATATTGCAATTTTTATACATGTATAACTCTGCTGTTCTAGTAAGTCCAACACATCCTCCATTTGCAAGAAGTGTGAAGCCAATGTTAAGGCCTATGGGAAACCTACAGCTTGTGAATACTGCAACATTATTGCTGCTTTTATTGGTAAGTAATGCTTCAATATATCAAACATCTTTTCCCATCTATCCCCTAGGAGCTGCACCCTGTATAGGGCAACACTATTAAGTCCCTTCTATTGTGTGTTTTTGTTATGATATGATCGCATGGCCACAAAAACAGACAGAGAGAGTATAAATAAAAAAAATACACCTGGATATAATTTTCAAAGTTTAATGTCTGTCAAGCTTGAGTTGAGAGACGGACTATTAAAATTATTGTCCAAAACTAAAGGAAATTGTATAATTAAAAGTGATTCCATTATAAATCGATTCTTTAACAACAACAAGTTTGATGATAAGCTACCCTTCCTAGTATTAGACAGGTTACGTAGCCAAAGGCAGTTTTGATTGCAAAACAAGCAGCCATTGCCATTGTTCATACCCTCACACTATTACAGAAATGTTATGAATTGCATTTCCATTGCATTGTAACACTGTTTATAATACATTGATGGTTTTCAGGCAACAAATGCCAACGCTGCACCAATTCAGAACGCAAATATGGACCGGCCGTCACCTGTGAACAGTGCAAGCAGCGTTGTGCCTTTGACAGACATGATGACAGTAAAAAGGTATCCAGGGAGTATTTATACATTAATTAATTAGGGATGGAAAAACATGTTTTGAAAGAAAGATTAAATGCTTGTCAATAAATTGTTTTTCATCCATCATAATTTGAAAAAATATGTTAGAATTAAATGAAGATTGAAGATTCTAAAAGTCAAAGAATGACTATTTTGAACAAGGATGCAAAATATCATTTAAACCTATTAGTCCAGTCATTTGGTCACAAAAATAACGTTATAGATTTAGGCATGCTCTTTTCGAATGTGACCTTTCTGACTCCCTCGCATCTCGATAACAATAGAAAGTTATTGTGTCTCGCATCTTATGATGCTCTGCGGCGTTTAATGGGTTTAAACGTTGCCATCTCGTATCTGCGCCGCTCGCGCCCCCATTTTGGAAAAATGGCGCCTAATTATAGTTTACTTATAAAATCTCCTTGCCGACGCATTTCATGAGAACAACATTTATATAGAAAATTAAACTGGAGAAAATTTATAATTGGCAGCTATTTTTATACGGTAAAATTCAAACGGAATGACAGAATAAAATCACTTTGTGTTATGAATGCAGACAGGTGACATTGTTCCGATTAATTCATTATTAATTTACAATAGAATGTGCATTGCAAAAGAATCTGAAGGGGAACTTAAAACTTTCTTACGTACGAACTTGTTACATTTCCATTATGGCTTTTTAATGATGAAGGCATGCGTAAGTTAGTGAAATATTCAATGTATAACGCATGTAAGCAACATTCTGGAGATATACATTTTAGCGATACAATGTATGTCATCGACGGGTCCTTATTATACCGAGTCATTTGGCATCGTGGTGAACCTTTTTATCTATTTACAGTAACTGCATCACGTACGTTCGATCTAATTTAACCGAGGTTATTTAAGTTTTTAAAAATCCAAACGATAATCTAGAGATCATTGCTAAATCAAGAGAACATTGTCTTCTTGAGTTATACAGTTACAGTGATGTGAAAAGTAAGAAAAGCATATCTTAAGATGATTATAGATTTGCATGCTGCACAAAATGAGCATATAAAAGTGAATTTAATATTGCGTTGCTACCACCAACAGAAGCAGCATCACAACATCACCAGGTTCAGCAGTGGTACGTGAATGAACAAAATGCAGAACAATGGGGATGGAACAGAAACAAAAATGGGATAATTCCTGTAACGACACTGAACCCCAGCTCCGGAATCCTTGTTGAAACTCATCTCTTGTAAATGTAAAAAGGGCTGTCGGAAAGCCAGTGCAGAAATGATGCAGAAAAGCTGGGTTAAAATGCTCCGTTATATGTAAAAATGGTAGTGGTGCTTGTAAAAATTCGCAAGTTCTGTCGGATCATGGAGAGAAGGAAACGGCGTATGATTCAAGCAAACATTTGATGAAACGGAAAACGAAAAAACTTGTGGTAATGAATCTGATAATTGCATCGACGAGATTTCGGCCTGCGACGTTTCGATAAGTGCCAAGACGAACTTGCAACGCCTGGTCTATCAGGAATAGCAAAGCGCAGTAGATTGAGAATTTCGAAAATGTGCATCACATGTGGATTACGAAATAAACGCGCCGCTTACTCTACCTCCAGGTGGTGTGAAAATTAGTTTATTTCCAAAACGCATAATGAAATGTATTTTGCAGCGCTCGTACATTACAACAGCAATCGTACAACTATTGATTTTACAAAAATATAAAAATTTTCTCTTATTTAATTTTGTATATAAATGTTTTTTCGTGAAATGTGTAAGAAAGGAGATATTGTAAAGAAACTATTATTAGGCGCCATTTTTTCAATATGGCGGCGCGAGCGGTGCAGATACTAGATGGCAAAGTAGAAATTTGAAAGTGTTTTTTTGCTCTAAATAATGCTGCCAAAGTTGACACACAACTTAGTGAATATTGTCATTATGTGTGGATAACTTAGAAACATTACATTTTGATAAGATTTACAAACCATGTTGAGTAATAGGTATGAGGTAGGTGGTATATTAAGTTTTATGAACTGAGTAATTAAATTGGTTATAATACTAAATAAGATAACAAAGCGAAACAAAAAAAGGTAAATAAGATACCGGTAATAAGATTAAGGGCGATATATGTTCCAATATGTTATATAAGTTCCAATATGTCCAGATCAGAGTAAGTATTAGGCATCATGTTACTTGATTTGCAAGGGTACAATGTGTTATTTTCTACTTAGCCAGACAGTGTGACCTTTTCCGCGCATCTCGATAACAGTAGAAAGTTATTGTGTCTCGCATCTTATGATGCCCTGCGAGGTTTAATGGGTTAATGTTATTTATTTTGTCATGTCAAGTTCAATGTCAGTTGCAGCAGAGCAGAGTTGTCATGTGTTCTCAATATTCTGTTTTTCCATTATTAAAGATACCTTCAAACAGCTAAAAGTGACAACATTACCTGTGCATGTCCTATTGTAAACAGAGATTATGACAAAAGACCGTTACTTGATTATATGGTCTGTTATGGATCAGTACCCTTGTACTATTCATCACCAGGTGGACGGAAAGCTCCTGTGCTGGCTGTGCACTCAGTCCCTGAAGCGAGCGCTAGCCAGGACCAAGCAACACCTTTCCGCCGTCGACAAACACAAACACAGGTCTCACAAGTCAGTATGCAATATCGTTTCTTTATACATTCCAATGGTAGCATAGCCATTGGAATGGTGCTTGCCCGAAAGGAGCGGGCCTGAGTTCGAATCCTGCACGCATCTCTAATTTTCAAACGGATGTGCATTTAATTTTTATTAAATTTAATCTAATTGTAATTAATTAATTACAGTTATAAAGTCCCAAAAGGTGTGTGTGACTTTTGAAACTTAGCGATGCATGCAGTCAGGCCATCTCTTACTGCTCATATTTGGTTATTGACCTGTATTTTATATTTCTTAATTACCCGTATAAGTAAGCTGTTACTGTATAATGAAAAAAAGAATCAAGGTTCCTACGATTCACAGGTCTAAAAGCAGCCACAAGGAGAAGCGCAAGTCTGATATGATGAAGTCCATCAATGCCAACGACTCTTCCATGAATGACTCTCAGCCGTTGGACAAGAAGTCTAAGATGAATCCTATGCAAGGTAATTATTATACAGAATATAAAATGTCGAATTTGTTAAATGTTCATTTCAGAACCTGATACAATTTTGATGAATTTTAATTGAAATTAGATTCTTCTGGTAACTTTTATAACATCGGCGATCTACGTAGTACTACAGCATAATCTTCTTCCAAAATCATCGTCTGTTCATCATATCACGGGTGCAAACAAAAATTACTATAAAAAGAGAAGTTTCCAGAGACAAAAATGTAATAACTTGTACAGACAACAGGGTACATTTTTTAATTTTCTGTACCCAGTGTTTCGAAACAACATTACCAAGAAATTAGTAAAGGCCAACGGCCAAGGCTTTTTGTGACATATTATATTATTCGAAATATTTGGGATACATTGTATACTTGACTGCTATGCAATAATGTAAATAATCTTGTAGTAACGTAAGTGATTAATATAAGATTAAATATAAATCGTCCATCCGCGCTAGAAGAGCCATCTGCCTGACCCGACAAGCTCCGATCTGTACCAACGTACGCAGGGTTATGTGATACATGTATGTGTTCACTTGGTTATTCCGTAAAAATATTTGTAATTGTCTTTTTAGAACCCTGAAATTAAAGGAAAAACTAAAAACAAAAACTACCAACATGTACAGTAGAGTAAGGAATTTGTAACTCAATTATGTAAAAAGGGAATTTGGCAAAAATGCTGATGACATTTGTTCGGAGTAACACCGAACAACAGCTCGGCGTTTACGTATTTTTGCACCGTAAGACAAATGTCGCGCGGCTGCTTTTCTTAATACATTAATTTAAAGTTATTTATTAGTACGTGACCAGCAGCCACACAGGCGCCGCGTATTCATACCATTT